>JAREIK010002268.1:0-235175 GCA_029783825.1 Sapria himalayana | reverse complement strand
AATGATGATTGATATATAAATAGATAGAAAACTGATAGATAGACTATAGATAGACAGATTGATAGACCGATAAATAGATAGTTAAATATATAGATAAAAATATAGATGATAGACATATAGATAGATAGATTGATAGACATATTATATATTGGATTATATATAGATTAATAGATAGATTGATAGATAGATTGAGGAGAGATTAATAAAAAGATAGATAAAGATATTGATAGAAAGATAGATAGACAAATAGTTAGATAGAAAGATAAATAGAAAGATAGATAAATAGAAATAAAAATATATGTATATATTTTTTATAATCCATCAATCTATAGATATAAAGATAGTCATATAGATAGACAGATTAATAGACAAGTTTATATATGGATTATATATAGATTAATAGAAAGATTGATAGGTAGATTGATTGATAGATTAATAAAAAGATAGATAGAGATATTGAAAGAAATATATATAGACAAATAGTTAGATAGAAAGATAAATAGAAAGATAGATAATTAGAAAGAAAAATATAAAGACCAGATAGAAATATAAATAGATAGATATAGCGACAAATAGATAGATAGATGGATATATAGATAGACAGTTAGATCAAGAGATAGATAGATACAAAGATAAACAGAGAGATAGATAGATAGATCAATAGAGATATAGACAAATAAATAGAAATATATATATATATATATATATATATATATATAGTTAGACAGACATATAGCTAAATAGTAAGATAGATAAAGAGACAACTAGAAATCAAATACAAATATAGATAGATAGATAGACAAATTGACAGACATATTAATAGATAGATAGATTGTTTGATTGATTGATTGATAAATAAATTGACAGATTAATAGATAGATAGATTGAAAGAAGATTGATATAAAGATTGACAGATTAGTTTGATATATATATATATATATAGATATATTGTTAGATAGATAGATAGATAGCTAACAGATAGACTAGACATATAGATCTATATATATATATATAGTCAAACAAACTCATAAATAGATAAATAAATAGATAGATAGATAGACAAACAGAGTCAGACAGATATACAGATAAAAAATTGATAGACAGATAGATTGAAAGTTGGATAGACTGATCGATAGACAAATAGATAGACACATTGATAGACAGATTGATATACAGATTGATATATAGATAGATAGCCAAATACAAAGATAGATAGATACATATATAGATATATAGATAGATAGACAATTAGATAGAAAGATAGATAGATAGAAAGATAAACATATATATCAACTAATAGATTAATCATATAGATATACAGATAGATAGAGAAATAGATACACAAATAGATAAATATATAGATAGATAGATTGATAAACACTTAGATAGGTAGATAAATAGACAGATACATAGATTGACAGATAGATAGAAAAAAGATAGATAAATAGATAGATAGTTAGTTCGATTGAAAGATAAATAGACATAATGATAGATAGATAGTGAGTTAGAAAGAAAGATAGATAGATAGGCAAATAGATACCTAGCCATATAGACAAATAGATAGATAGATAGACAAATAGACAACTCGACAAATTGAAAGAACGAAAGATAGATAAATATATAATTAGATATATAGATTAATAGAAAGATTAAAATATAGATTGATAGACAACTTGATAGATAGATATATAGATATAAAGATATATAGATAGTCAAATAGATGGATAGATTGATAGATAGATTTATATATGTATTATAAATAGATTGATAGAAATATTGATAGATAGATTGATGGACAAATTAATAAAAAGATAGATAGAGATATTGATAGAAAGATAAATAGACAAATAGTTAGATTGAAAAATAAATAGACATATAGATAAATAGAAAGAAAAATATATAGACTAGATAGAAAGAATGATGTATAGACATAAAGACAAATAGGAAGATATATAGAGAGATAAATAGAAAGATAGATCGATCGATCGATCGATAGAGAGATAGACAAATAAATAGAAATATAGATAGATAGATAGATATATATATATATATATATATATATATATATATATATATATATATATATATATATCTATCTATCTATATATAGACAGACATATAGACAAATAGATAGATAGATAAAGATTAGATAGATATATAGATAGATAGATTTATTGATTGATATACATATAGATAGATAGATAGATAGATAGACAAATAGATAGATATAAAGATAGACAGATAGATAGATAGACAGACAGACAAATAGATAGATAGATAGATAGACATATAGATATATAGATATATAGATATTTAGGCAAATAGATAGAAATATATATAGATAGATAGATAGATAAATAGATAAATAGATACGTAGAAGAATACATTGACATTTAGATACACAAATAGAATATAGTTAGATAGATAGATAGACAAATAGATAGATAAATATAAAGTCAGATACACAAAAAGATAGACAGATATATAGACAGATAGATAATTAAATAGATATACAGATATATAGATAGAAAGATATACATATAGATAGATATATAGATAAATATATTTTTATACAGATAGATAGATAATTTGATAGACAAAAAAACATAGACAGTTATATAAATAGATAGATAGCTAGTAAGATAGACATATAGATATACATATATATATACAATTAGATCGGATAATAGAAAGACATAATGATAGATAAATATATAGATAGATAGGTATAAAGATAGATAACCATATAGATAGAAAAATAGATACATAGTTAGATAGACACACATATAGATAGTAGATATATTGATAGACATACTAATTGATTGTTTGATTGATTGACTGATAAATAAATAGAAGAGAAAGATAAATAGATACTTAGTTAGTTAGAAAGATACACATATAGATAGATATATAGATAGATGGATAGAAAGATAGATAGACAGATAAACAGATAGACAAATAAATAGACAAATAGATATCAAATACAAAGATTGATAGATAAGCAAATTGATAGACATATTAATTGAAAGATAGATAGATAGATTGATATATTGATAAATTGTCATATAGATAGAGAGAATGATATAATAATAGATTGATATATAGATTTGTCCAAATTGATAGATAGATTAATAAATAGATTGATTGATAGTTTGAAAGAAGTTTAATATATAGATTGATAGATTAGTTTTATAGATAGATTGATAGATATATTATTAGATAGATAGATAGACTAACAGATAGATAGCTAGATAGATAGACATATAGATAGATAGATAAATATATATAGATAGATAAATAGATAGTCATACAAACTCATAAATAGTTAAATAGATAAATAGATAGACAAACAGAGACAGACAGATTAATAGGTAGATAAATAGATAGGTAGATAGATAGATAATTGGATAGATAGATTAATAGATAGATTACTATATAGATAGATAGACAACTACAAAGATAGATAGATACATATATAGATAGATAAATAGATAGACAATTAGATAGATAGATAGATATAAAGATAAACAATTAAATCAACAAATGGATTGATCATATAGATACACATATAGATAGACAGATAGATACATAGATAGATAAATAGATAGATAGACAGATAGATATACACTTAGATAGGTAAATAGATAGATATATACATAGATTGACCGATAGATAGAAAACAAGATAGACTAATAAATAGATTGTTATTTAGATAGAAAGATAGACACACACAATGATGGATAGATAGATAGACAGATAGATAGACAAATAGATACCTAGCCATATAGGCAGACAGATAGATAGATATATAGATAGATAGATAAACAAACAATTATACAAATAGATAGAAGATAGATAGATAGATAGATATATTATTAGATAGACAGATTAATAGAAAGATTAAAAGATAGATTGATAGAAAACTTGATAGATATAGAGATAGATAGAAAGACCAAAAGATTAGAGATAGATTTAGATAGATATATAGATACATAGATAAACAAATAGATAGACATATAGAAAAATAGATAGATAGACTAATAGATCGATTGAAAGATAGACAAATAAAAAGATAGATAGATAGTTACCTTGCTAGGTATGTAGGTAGGTAGGTAGGCTGGTAGTTTGATAGATAACAAGATAGAGAGATAGAGAGATAAAGAGATAGAGAGATAGAGAGATAGAAAGATGGTGAGATAGTTGAATAGATAGATAGATAGAAAGATATATAGACTAATAGAAAGATAGACAAAATAGTTAGATAGATATAGTATTATATAGATAGATAGATTGATTGAATGATTGACAGATAGATATATAGATAGTTCTAAAAATAGATATACAGATACATAGATAGAGAGAGAGAGAGAGATAAACAGATAAATAGACAAATAAATAAATAGAGAGATTGAAAATAGATAGGCACATAGATATACAAATAGAAAGATAAATAAATAAATAGATAAATAGAAAGATAGGTAGATTGATATACATATACACTTATAGATAGTTAGATAGATGGATAGATAGATAGATATACCGATAAATTAATAGATAGATAGATAGACAAATAAATAAATAAATAAATAAACATATAAAAAGACATAAATATAGATATATGAATAGATAGATAGATAGAAAGACACATCAATAGACAAATAGATAGATAGATAGATAGATTGATATAATGATAAAATGATTCATACAAAGATTGATAGATATAATAAAAGATAGAATGATAGATAGTTAGATTGATTGATTGAAAAATATATAGAAAGATAGACAGATAGCTAGATAGATAGACAGATAGATAGGTAGATAGATAGATAAAAATATTGACACATAGATAGATAGATAGATATACAGATATATAGAGAAATTGATATACATATCGATAAACAGATAGATAGATAGATAAATAGACAAAAAGATAGACAAAAAATAGTAGATAGATAGATAAATTTATGGATAAATTGATACACAGAATGATATACATATTGATAAATAGATTACAGGATAGAATTAAAGTCAATTTAATAGAGAGATTGATAGAAAGATTCATAGGAAGATAGATAGATAGATAAATAGACAGATAGATTGATAGATAGACAAATAGATAGATAGATAGAATGATATATAGATAAAAAAATTGAGAGTTAGATAAATAGATAGATAGATAGATAGACAAGTAGATACATAGATAGTTAGACAGATTGATAGATCGATTAAAACACAAAATTATAGAAAGATTGATAGATATATTGATAAATAGATTGATAGACAAATAGATAGACAGATTGATAGAGAGAAATAAAGATAGATAGCTAGATAGATAGATAAATAGATACATAAATAGATAGCTAGAAAATTATATAAACATGTACTTAGATAGAAAGACTGATATATTGATATCCAAGTAGATAGACAGTTGGATAGACAATTTGATATATAGATTAAAAAACATATTTATAGAAAGATAGATATATTGATTGATAAATAGTTTGATATACAAATAGATAGATAGATAAACTAATTGATAGACAAATATATATATAGTTAAACAAAAAAATATATAAGATATATAGGCAATTAGATAGATAGAAAGATAGATAGATAGATAGATAGATTGATTGATTGATATAAAGATAGCCTATCTATCTGTTTGCCTATCTTTCTGTGTATTTGTCCATCTATCTTCTTATCTATCATTTTATTTATCTCTCTATATATTTGCCTATCTATTTATTAGTCTATCTATCTGACTATGTATATGTCTATCTATCTATATATCTATCTTTATTTATGTCTATTTATCTATCTATCTGAATATTTATTAGTTTATATATTTTTCTATATCTATGTCATACTATCTATCAATCTCTAAATCTCTATATCTATTTATCTATCTATCTATCGATCTATATATCTATCGATATGTATAAAAATATATCTATCTTTTTATCTATCTATTTATATCTTTATATCTATCTATCGTCCTATTTTTCTATCTATCTATCCGTGTAATAATCTATGTATCTTTCTATATATAAATATGTCTATCTATCTGTGTAAATATCTATGTATCATTCTATATATAAATCTATCTATCAATCTATATAATAATTTGTCAATCAATCTGTCTATCAATCTTTCTATCAATCTTTTTATCAATCATTCTATCAATCGTTCTATCAATGTTTATATCAATCTATCTATCAATATATCTATTTTTATATCTATCACTTTCTAACTATTTTCCTATCTATTTGTTTATCTTTTTATCTATCTATATTTTTATTTATTTGAGCATCTTTCTATTTGTTTATCTATTTGACTATTCCATATGTTTTCTATTTATCTATTTATCTATCTATCATTCTCACTATCAATCTATCTATCAATCAGTCTATCAATTTAATTATCTATCTTTATATGTGTCTATCTATCTATCTGTCTTTATATTTGTCTCTCTATCTGTCTATCTATCTGTCTATCAATATCTATATATATCTATATATCTATTCGTCTATCAATCAATTTATTTAACTATTTATCTATCTTTCTATCTTTCTATCTGTTTATTTTTCTATTTGTCTATTTGTCTTTCTATCCATCTATCTATTTATCTATCTATCTATCTATTTGTAAATATTTTTTTATATCTATATGTCTATATTTTTATATTTCCTAGTAACTTTTGAACTATATATATTTCTATCTATTTATGTGCCTAACTATCTAACTTTCTATCTATCGATTAGACTATTAATCAATCAATCAATCTGTCTATCTATATATATTTCTATAAATAAATCAATCTATGTGTTTATCTATATATCTTTCTACTCTCTTTTTATCTATTTCTCTATCTATCTATCTGTATATCTGTCTATATATCTAGCTATCTATCTATCTTTTAGTCTATCTATCTTTTTGTTTATCTATCTATCTGTCTATTTTTCTATCCATCTATCTATATATCTGACATATCTATCTTTCTTAATATCTATAATCTTTCTATTTGTCAATATATCTATCTATCTCTCTACCTATCTATATATTTGTATATGTATCTATCTTTCGATGTATATAACAGTCTATCTATCTTACTATCTATATGTCTTTCTATCATTCTATCTATCTTATGTATCTATCTTTCTATCTATGTATCTATCTGTCTAACAAGAAAATTATGTATTTATTTCGATATTTATCTATCTATTTGCCTAACTATATAGCTATCTATATATTTATATGCCTATCTATCATCTTTCGATCTATCTTTCATCTATCTATCTATTTCACTATCTTTTTTATTATCTTTTTATCTATCAGAGTATATATATATCTAATTGTTAATCTATATATTTGTTTATTTATCTATCTATTTTTCAATATTCCAATCTATCTCGATATCTATTTATTTATCTATCTAGCTATTTGTTTATCTATAAATCTATCTAACTACCTATCTATATATCTATATTTATCTTTAACTATCTACCAATCTGCTTATCTATCTACGTGTCAATCTTTACATCTAAATAACTATCTTTCTATCTATATCTCTACATGTCTATTTGTCTATTTGTCTATTTGTCTATTTACTTATCTTCCATCTATCGATCTGTCTATTTACCTATCTGTATATCTATTTATCTATTTATACATCTATTTGTCTAACAATCTATCTATTTATCTATCTATCTTTCTAGTAATATAGGTGTGTATCTATCTATTTGTCTATATTCTTATCTCCCTATCTTTTTATATGTCTATTTGTCTTTCTATCTATCTGAATATTTGTATATTTATCTATGTATCTATTTATCTATCTATATGAATATTTGTCTATTTATCTATTTGTCTGTCTATCTATCTATCTGACTATTTTTCTATCTATCTATTTGTTTGTCTATCTATCTATTTGTTTGTTTATGTAAATATTTATCTATTTGTCTATTGTCTATATGTCTTTTTGTTAATCTATCTATCTATATATCTATTTATCTATCTAATAGGATTATTATCAATTTATTTATATATCTATATATCTATTTGTCTAACTGTATAACTATTGATCTATATATTTTCCTATCTATCTCACTATCTATTTATTTATCTATCTTTCTAACAATATAATTATCATTCTTTCTTTCAGTCTATATATCTATCTATCTGCTTTTTTAAATATATCTTTCTCTATATCTATATATGTGCCTATCTATATACTTACCTATATATTTATTTGTCTATCTAGCAATCTATCTATCCATCTATCTATTTAAATATCCATATATCTAATTATCTAACTAACTAACTATCTATCTATATATCTATATCTATATTTTAAGTATATATCTATCTATCTATCTATCTATATGGCTATATCTTTATCTATTTATCTATCTGTCTACCTATATTCTTATCTATCAAAAAATCTAACTATCTAACTATTTTTCTATCTATCTATCTATCTTTTTTTCTAACTATCTTTTTATCTATCTATCTATATATGTGTGTATCTATATATATGTCTATGTGCCTATCTCTCTATCTCTTTATCTGTATATTTCTCTATTTATCTATCTAACTATTTGTCAATCTATATATATATATATATATATATATATATATATATATATATATATATCAGAATATTTGTCTATTTGTCTATCTATCATTCTATCTACCTATCTTTCTTTCTTTCTATCTATTTGTTTATATTTATATCTATATATTTCTTTATTTGCTATAAATCATTCTACCAAAATGTCTATTTGTCTCTCTATCTATTTGTCTCACTTTGTATCTATCTATCTGTCTAAGACTATGTGTCTATGTATCTAAGTATCTATGTGTCTATGTGTCAAAGTATCTATTTTTCTATCTTTATATGTATCTATATGCCTTTATATATATATATATATATATATATATCTGTCTATCTATCTTTATATTTAGATATATATATATATATATATATATATATATATATATATATCTACCTATCTATTTATTTTTCTATTTGTCTATCTATCTATGTTTATATTTATCTTTTTGTCTACTTGTCTATCTATATATTTATATATTTGTATATCTGACTATCTATTTTTCTATCTATCTATCTATTTATCTATTTGTTTTTCTATCTATATTTGTATCTATATATCTATCTATGTATCTGTCTATCTCTCAATTTCTCTATATATCTATCTATCTATTTTTCTCACTATCTCTTTATTCATCTATTAGACTATCAATCTATCTATCTATTTATGTATCTAACTATATGTGTATCTATATATCTATCTCTATGTCTATCTTTTAGTCTATAAGTCTATTATTTTATGTGTCTATCTAGCTATTTGTCTATCTATCGATAAATCTATATGTATGTCTAACTGTCTATCTATCTATCTATCTACTTGTCTATCAATCTATCTATAAATTTTCATATTTGTCAATCTATTTATTTGTCTATCTATCTATCTTTATATCTGAATATCTATATGTCTATCTATATATATGTCTATTTGTATATCTATCTATATAACTATATATTTATAATCTATGTTTCTAATTATCTTTCTATATGTCTATATGTCTATCTATATATTTGTGTATATATCTATCTATCAATTTCTTAATCTATCAATCTATCTATCTCTCTATCTATTTATATGTTAATTTGTCAATTTATATATATATATATATATATATATGCATAATTGTCTTTTTATGTATCTTTGTATCTATGTATCTATGTATCTATCTATTTATTTATCTACCATTCTATCTATCTATCTATTTATTTATTGATTTGTTTATCTTTTTCTATCTATTTGTTTATCTTTTAATCTGTCCATTTGTTGATATATATTTTTGTCTAATTGTCTATATATCTATTTTTTTGTCTATTTGTCTATCTATTTATCAATTTTTCGATAAATCTATATACCTTTATATCTATCTTTCTATCAATTAATTAATCAATCAATCATTCTATCTATCTATTTGTCTATCAACCTATCTATCTAAATATCTATCTAACTATTCATGTATTTGTCTATTCGTCAATCTATTTATCTAAATATTTTTTTATCTATCCATCTTTCTATTTGTCAATTTGCCTATATCTTTATCTATATATCTGTCTGTTTATCTAACTGTCTACCAATCTATTTATATATATATATCTACTTGTCTATCTATTTGTTAATCTATTTGTCTATCTATATATCTATCTATATATCTATCTGTCTGTCTGTTTATCTATCTATCTATTTGTCATTCTATCTATCTATTTGTCTATTTCTCTATCCATCTATCTATATATCTATTTATCTTTCTATTCATCTTTTCTTTATCTGCCTATTTGTCTATCTCTCTATCTATCTATCTATCTATCTATTTAAGTATCTATCTTTATCACTATCTCTCTCTCTCTCTCTCTCTCTCTCTCTATCTTTCTATTTTCATATCAATCTTTTTATTTTTCAATCTATCTAATATGTCTATCAATCTATATGCATATTTATTATTCTATCTATTTATCTATCTGTATATCTATCTATTTCTCTATCTTTCTATCTATTTATCTATCGATCTATATATCTGTTTATCTGTCTAATTGTCTATTTATCTATAAATAATTTTTTAAATTTGCTTTTTTGTTTATCTATCTATCTATATATCTATATATCTGTCTGTTAGTCAAACTATCTATATTTATAATAGTCTATCTATCTATCTATATATCTATCTATCTCTCTATCTATTTTTCTATCGATCTGTGTATCTTTCTATATATCTATCTATCTACCTTTATGTCTATTTGTCTATATATTTATATCTGTATCTTTTTATTTGTCTATCTATCTATTGATTTGTCTATTAGTATGTGTCTATATGTCTTTTTATCTATCTATCTTTCTATCTATATATGTATTTATATATCTATATATCTATTTGTCTATCTATCTATCTAGCTATCTATCTATCTATCTATCTATTGATCTTTCTATCCATCTTTATATTTGACTTTTGTGTATATTATATATATATATATATATCTATTTATCTATCAATATGTTTATTTATCAATCTATTTTTTTGTTAATCTATCTAACTATCGATATATCTATATTTATATCTTGCTATCTCTCTACCTTTCTAATTTTCTTCTTGTCTATCAGTCTATTAATCAATTTGTCTAAATATCTATATAACCATCAATATATCTATCTACTTATCTATATATCTTTCTTTTTGTCTATTTGTCAATTAATTTATCTATCTATCTATCTATTTATCTATCTATATATCTTTTTTATGTCTATTAGTTAATCTTTCTATCTATCTATCTATTTGACTATCTATCTACGTATCTACCTATCTATCTAGCTATCTGTCTATTTGTTTATATATCTATCTATCTATCAGCATATCTTTCTGATATATATGTGTGTGTGTGTGTGTGTGCGTGCGCGTGTGTGTGTGTATACATATATGTAAATCTATATATTTGTTTATAACATTGTATATATTTATGTATAACTACATATAACTACTTTGTTGAATATATATATATATATATATATATATATATGTTTAACTATATATAAATATTTATAACTATATATACTATATGTATAATAACATCTAACTTGTATAATTGTATTTTACTATATGTATAACAATAAATTAAACAAGAAACATGGTTGAGAAAGATGATCGTTGTTCTAAATTAATAAGTTTGTCATCATATGACCATTCATTGTGACAAGTCTTTTGTATGTGATATTTAAAGATAAATACTTAAATATTTTAATTACATCCAAATTTTTTTGACTAGTTATAAAAATATTTATCGATGTGCTTATTAAAAGAAAACTTCATGTATTTTTTTAGTGTTTCAAAAGAGTTATTTAAAATATTACCAATGATATACTTTTGTAATAAAAATAATTAAAATTATTTTTAGCCCTATAAACACTCAATTTTATAAGAATTAAAACATTGATTAATATTTTTAAAATTAGTTTTTTATATTTCGCTCTAATTAAAATAATAAATATATTTATTTATGATCTTATTCTCACTTTAATTTATTTTAGGAATTTAATAATTTATAAATTATATCAAATATTTTTAATTTTTATGTCTATAAATGTATTTCATATTATATTCATAAATACATATTGAATTCATAAAAATTTATAACCATATATATATATATGAAATACTTTTTTATAATTTCATATTATTATTTTTATTTGTTAAATAATATTATACATTTATCTATAAATTATAAAAAAATATGAGATATTATAAATTTTGTATGGTTATACATTTATACAATTTTTTTTGATTTTATGAAATAATATATTTTTTTAATAAATGAAATAATATGAATATTTGATTACCAATTAATAGTTTTAATGGTTATTAGTAATATTAATTTTTTTTACATTGTTATAACAATAAATAAATTTATTTATTTCTGAAATTTATTTCATTAATTTATAAATAATATTACAAAAAATAACCATAAAAAAGTTATAAACTATTAACCATAAATTTATTTATTTATATAATATAATAATTAATTATTAAATATAAAATTTGGTGTTCTACCTGAGGAGTTTTTGGAGGAGGAATTAGGATCACTTATTGATGAGCACGAGGTTTGTGATATTGCTTATGTTTTGCTAGGTGTCATGTTCTCTACTTTATCAATTGATACGTTGTTCTATTGATAGCTTTTTGCATGAGGAATTAGATTGCCTTACACATTGCAGCTTACCTGGCATACACAAGCACACTTCGAGAGTGAACCAGATGAATAGATATTTATTTTGAAAAAATGAAAAAAGACTAGTGATGAGGTGTCACTCCGAAAACATTGTTGGTGGTGGTAATCATACTCTACTACCTCTATTTTCATAGTACTATCTGAACCACATATATGATCTACACACACATACATAACATGTTGCTTATTTGGTTGCATTTATGTGTGTAACAGCCTATATCAAATGTCTAAGCTATATAAATTTATGGGGGAGAAAATGACCAATTCCAAGCACACCATTCTGGAGACTCTTCATTCAAGACCATTAATTTATGTGTGTGACAGTCGTTCATGATATTCACTCTTACCATAGCTATCTTGATATCATGTGAAAATTGTCTCTGGCTGTTCTACCTTCCAAATCTACTAATGCTGTATGTACTTAGTTAAAAAGTAAGAATTCAATTGATGCTGGGATGCGATGAAAAATTGATCTTTTTTTTTGTTTTTCACTTCCTTAGGTTTTCAGGGTTTTTCTTTGGTGGAGTGATGAACTAAAATCATGGCGTTTGAGCTATGATGATATTATTCACATCAAAGATCTTTTTGTTAGACTAGACTGCATGGTGCTAATGATTGATTATGCATGATAAGTTGGTCTCACTGCATTCATCCTTTTGTTTGGTTTGTTGGGATGATAATATAAAGCTATGGAAAATGTTTGAGGATCTAGAAAATGTCTAGTACCTCTCTTTTGGAAGTTTCCACAAGGATGAGAACGACATGCTTCTTGCCAAGGTGTCTCTTCTCATGCATACTTTGGGAAATCCCTTGCTTTCTGAGGTTGGTATTCATTTTCCCGCTAACTAGATTTTTCCTCTTTGCCTTGCATCGAGATCTAGAAACTTTATGAGAACAATTTCTACCCTACTTAGTCAATATTTACCCAACAAAAATTAATGTTGACAAATGTGCATCCATAGAGACATGTCGTAGTAGTGTTCACACTTGAGATATTCCCATCCAAAAGTAACAACAAAAAAATAATTGAACAAAACACCACGGCCTCCATATTTGTAGTTGAAGGTTAAAAATACAATACTTGCTTCACACATTTTTTTTGATCATTCTGTCTATCTATCATTTTGTCTATCAATAAATTTTTTTATTTATATGTCTCTCTTTTCTATCTATCTAATACCTATCTATCTGACTATCTATTTTTCTATCTACCGGTCTATATATCTATCAATCAATATATCTATCTTTCTATTTATCTATCTATCTATCTGTCTGTCTGTCTGTCTATCTATTTATCTATGCATCTATCATTCAATCAATCAATAGACAACTAATATTTTTCAATATTATACAATACTTTTCAATATTTAACAATATAGAATGCTTTTCAATATTATCTGATGATATTGATTAAAAAACAACTAATATTTTTCTAAAATAACATAGACTCTTTTATAGAAATAGATTATATTTGATATAATTTGATAAAGTTTGAAGTAGCTTGAATATGTCTGATATCATCAATATTATTGATACCTTCTCAATGATTTCAATAATATTTGATACTATTTTTGCATCTTGTTATATTATAATATTTTGATATATATCCTATCACTACAAGAAAATATCAATTTAGCTAGTGAATTTTAGCTAGGGATCAATTCCTAGCTAAATTATAAGGGATTAGCTGGGGAATAGTAAGGGATTGATGATTTTGGGTTGAGTTAGGGAGAAGGGTAGGTAGTTAAAAAAAGTATAATATTTAAAATCTATAACATTTTTGATTTAGATAGAGGATATATAACTATTAAAAATATTTAGAAATTTTTAATGCTTATAATCCTCACATTGTCATGCAACACAATAGATTTTTTTTTCTAACAAATAATGTTTTATCAACTTTAATTTATTATTTGTGGTATATCAATGTAGTTTATTATTACTCTAACAATTCAACTTCTACCAAATTTATATTAACTATAATTTATACCATTAACAACTGTGGATTATGAAGAGCTTGGGTATCACTATAACATTGATAAAATTTATGCCATACAAGAGTATTCTTCTTATGACAACATTCGTTATGACACCCTTTATCGTGCCGTGTTAATAACATCATCTTTTAACACATGGTACTTTTTCTGTGCTACAATATGTTTATTTTAAACAATTTAAACAACTAATTAATATGAGTAGTAATTGTTAGTTGAACATTGTAGTTATTAGTTGAGGACCATAACTTTTAGTTGTAACATACAAGCTTGAATCTAAGTTTCATGTTTGACAAAATTTGTGGCAGATGTATATTGTAATAAATAGTAACAAAGAATATAAGAAAATATGAGAAGTATTTAGGAAATGTATATATCATTTATGAAACATTAATTTTTAGTACTAGCGAATATATGTGAGTACTCTTTTATGTGAGTGCTCTTTTATAGTTTAATATGATATAAACATATTTACTAATTAATTTTTAGTCCATAACATATATTATTAAATATTATTTCATATTTTAATAAAATAAATATAAATTATTATAATGTCAATAACATCAATACAATATAATAAAAAAAATAGTAACATATCATAATAATACATCAAAATGAATAATAAAGAACATTAATAAGTTGTAAATAAAAATAAAAATTTAAAAACTTTTAGAATTATATTGTATTTTTATATTTTTTTATCTTGAGATACTAGGATGAGATGATTCATATAGATTAAAAGTATTTATAGTTTCTTTTTGTATTTATAAGTGAATTTTTATTTTATTTAATAAATGATAATGTCATTTTATAATTTTTATTCTAATATTAAATTATTTGTGAGTCTTTATTTATTTTATTAAGTTGTTTTACTTTTTATGGGAAAACTCGATAAGTATTAATCTTCATATTTTTTATCTATACACACACACACACACACACACACACACACACACACACACACACACACACACACACATGTAGATATATGGAAGAAATTTATGATGCTTTAGCAGAACATCTCTTTGCCTATAGAAGAAGTAGTAAATGGTCATTCAAAGTAACTTCATGCTCATGTGGAAAATTGTAGAAATATAGTATGTTTTTATCTCTCTCTAATCATCATTGCTGGCCATTTTTTAGATATTTGTTAAAGTTGTATGACTATATTTAAATAGTTATAAAACTATATATAAATAATTGTATAACTTTATAACACTCTTTATAATTAAATATAACTATATTTATCAGTATGTATACATATATGTAAATCTATATATTTATTTATAACTTTATATATTTATGTATAACTATTTGTATGAATATGTCTATATATAACTATATGTTTAACTATTTAAAAATATTTATAGTTATATATACTATATGTATAATAACATATAACTATAATTAATTGTATCTTATTATATGTATTACTATAAAAGCTTTATTCATAACTATATTTAAATATATAATTTACAACTAATATTTAATATACATTTGTATATATTAGTATTCAAAAATGTATTTAGTATATCTATACCTAAACATAACTATGTGTATAAATATATGAAATTATATGAACAAATATACATACATACATGTATAAATATAAGTTTAACTATACGTGTACCTATATGTATAATCATGTGTAACTATATTTATAATTACATGTATAATAACATACAACATCATATTTAATTATATGTGTATAATTATATATAAAAATTTGTAAAACTAAATAAAACTTTATATAATTAAATATAACTATGTTTTTAACTATTTATACATATATGTATACATATATGTAAATCTATATACTTGTTTATAACTTTGTATATATTTATGTATAACTAAATATAACTACTCATATGAATATATATACATATAACTAAATGTTTAACAATATATAATTTTTTATAACTATATATATTATATGTTTAATAACATATAACTATACATAATTTTATATTATTAATGTATAACTATTATTTAAATATATAATAAACAACATATATTTAATAAACATTTTTATATATTAGTATAAAAATTGTATTTTAGTATATCCATACCTATACATAACTATATGTATAGATATATGAAATTTAATGAATAATTATATATACATAGATGTATAAATATAAGTTTAACTATACGTATAACTATATCTATAACTACATGTAACAATATTTAAAATTATATATATATATAAAAACATACAACACATTGTTTTACTATATGTGTATAAATATATAAATATTTTTATAACTATAAATAACTCTATTTAAATAATTATAACTTTATTTTTAATTATGTATACATATATGTATGCATATTTATAAATCTATATAATTATTTATAACTTTGTATACATTTATTTATTTTTGCTTATAACTACTTGTATGCATATATCTATATACAATTATATGTTTAATTATATGTAGCTATTTATAACTACATTTACTATATGTATCCTAACATATAATTATATATGGGATAATATTAATATGTTGAACTAATTTGAAATTAAATGGCATAAGATATAATATCAACAATATGTAAGCACGTAGAATGAGAGTGTCCGTTGATTAGGCTCTTATTTGGTATAATACAAATAAGGGTTGTACTCTTACCTAATTTTAAACCTTACGCCTCAGGCTCAAATATGAACTTATATATGACACAAGATGTAATATTTGATAGGTTTATACTAAAGAAATTTTATTATCTTTTATATAATTTTTCATTCTAACATTCAACTCTCTATGTTACTCTCTCTCTCCTCTAATTCTTCTTGTCACTCTATTCCTCTTTTTCTTTGTGTCACACATTCTCTCTTGTTATTTTCTTTCTCGCTCTCATTTCTTGTTTATTCTCTCTCCCTCTCTCTCCCTCTCTCTTCCTCTCTCTTCCCCCCTCTCTCTCTCTTTTTCTCTTTCTCCATTTAACAATTTTCTCCCCCTCTTCCACCCTCCTCTCTCTCCTCTTTCTCTTTTTCCCGCCTTCTCCCCATTTCTCTACCCCCCTCTCTCCCCCCACCTTATCTCTATCTCTTTTTTTCTCTCCCTCTCTTCCTTCAAACTTTAAATGTCATTTATTTTGCTTTCATTTATGTGCATTATCATACTTTGCACTATTTATCTAGTAGACTGTGATATATATTAATCTTTATCATACTAAATTTATGTTATCTATTAATGTAGATTCTGCAAATGCATTGCCTCAATATTCATGATATATAAATTTTAAATATTCATCTGTAAGTAATTTTATTTTATTATTTGTATATTTTGAAGTTATAGAATGTTTTATTTATAATAATGATTGAACATTATTTTTTGTAAATAAAACATGGCAAAATGGGCTCTGATCATAAGTGGATGTACAGAAGGGTTATTTATGGATTGTTTGAATAAAGATTTTTTACTCTGCTTGAAACTTTAATCAATATTGCATGTATTCAATCGAGATTTATGGATGGAGAAAAAATTAAGTGTCCATGTAATCATCGAAAGTATCAGAATATCCATTTTCATGATGCAAACACTAAAATATATCAATTGGCAAAATATGGCTTTGTGCCAAATTATTTTGTTTGGATTTATCATGGGGAAAGTACAGTGGTTTGAATATTAACCAAAATGAGGGTATTGAATCGTTTTCTTGTGGTGAAGAATCATAAAACACATACCATAGAATGATCACGGAAGCTACTGGTGCTGACTTCAATATGGATTACATGGAAGAACAACCTAATCCGGAAGCTCAGAAATTTTATGAAATGCTTAAAGCTACAAATAAAAAGTTGTAGTCTGGTTGTAAAACACATTCGCAATTGTCACTTGTGGCTTGACTAATGAGCATTAAGTCAGAAAATCATATGTCTAAAAAATAATTTGATCAGGTGACAGAACTGATGAAAGAGATTATTCCGGATAATAATTTGATCACTAACAACTTTTACAACACTAAAAATTTACTTTGAGGAATGGGTCTACTAGTGGAAGAAATTGATTATTGTTTAAATGGATGCATGTTATATTGGGGCGGTGATAGTGATTTAATTAGCTGTAAGTTTTGTGACCATCCTCGATTTAGGAAGACACCTCATGTTGTAGATATGCAAAAAAAAGTGAATGTTGTCTTTAAGAATATGTATTATTTTCCAATAATTCTTCAATTACAGAGACTATATGCATCAAATGCTACAGCAAATGATATGAGGTGGCACTCTGAGCATGAGGTTGAAGATGGGGTAATGTGTCATCCATCAGATTTACCTGCTTAGAAGTATTTTAATTATATACATCAAGATTTTGCAGCAAAAAGTCAAAATGAGAGTCTGAGTTTCTGCACTGATGGATTTCAGCCATTTGGGCAATGTGGACAAGAGTATTCAACATGGCCAGTGATAGTGACACCTTATAATTTGCCTCCGTGATTGTGTATGAAGTAGCAATATATGTTTTTTTAAATATTAGTTCAAAGGCCAAAAAATTCAAAAGACACGCTGGATTTTTTTTACAGTCTTTTATGGGATGTTGGCATGAATACATATGATATCTCAAAGAAGAAAAATTTCATTATGTGGGCAGCCCTTATATGGAAGTAAGTGACTTTCATGCATATTCAATGTTGTCTAGATGGAGTACTACAGGATGATTTGCATGCCCGTATTGCATGACAAATTCTGATGCATTTACCCTTAAATTTAGTGATAAACAGTCATGGTTTGATAACCATCGTAAGTTTCTACCTAAGAATCATTCATTTAGAAGAAAAAGAACTACATTTCGAAAAAAATAAAACTATAATGATAGTTGCACCAGTGGTTCCTTCAAGAGATGAAATTATTACAGAGATTTATAGTTTTGGTTTGAAGAAGTTAACTGAAAAGGATGTTACTAGAAGTAATGGACCAATAGGCAAATTATTTGGGTGGAGGAAACGTAGTATATTTTGGGACTTGCCCTATTGGAAGTCCAATTTAATTCATCATAACTTCAATGTAATGCATATTAAAAAAATGTTTTTGACAATGTTTTCAACACTGTTCTTAATGTAGACGGAAAGACAAAAGACACTTTAAAATCAGGACAAGAGCTAAATGATTACTATCGGCATTCTGAATTGAAACTAAATGAGGAAGCTGGAAAATTTCCTAAAGCTTGCTACACACTTGATAAGAAGGCAAGACAGATATTATGTGAATGGTTTAAAATTTTGAAATTTTTCTGATGGATATGTGTCAAATATGGGTAGATGTGTGGATATGAAGAATCTTAAATTATTTGGAATGAAAAGTCATGTATGTCATGTATTTATACAAAGATTAATACCAATTGCATTTCATGAATTACTTCCACTAAGTGTTTGGAAGGTCCTTACAGAACTAAGTTTGTTTTTTAAATGGCTAATTACAACCACAATCAAAATAGATGATATGGTGAGGCTGGAGAATGACATTCCACTTATTATTTGTAAGCATGAATGAATATTCCCACCGAGTTTTTTTTGACTCAATAGAGCATTTGTCGGTCCATTTGGCATGTGAAGAAATGATTGTAGGGATAGTGTAATTCAGGTGGATGTATCCTTTTGAAAGGTAATTACATATAATTTGTTGTGTTTTATTATTTTGTACTTTAAGTAATTTTGTAATTTAATCAAATTGAAACCTAACATTGTGGTTGTAGGTATCTTCGTAAGTTGAAATTAAATCTTAGAAACAAGGCAAAAGTTGCAGGTTCAATTTGCAATACATATTTAATAGAAGAAGCTCCATCATTTTTTTTCTTATTATTTTGATGATCATGTTAATACAAAGAATAGAAATCTGCCACATAATTATAAAGGTAATGTGATGGTAGAAGATGATTTAGTGGATAAATTATTTATCTTCAAGCACCCTAGAAGAGCATTTGGAAGAACAATGAAAAGTTGTGTGACAGATAAAGAGTACAAAGCAACCCGAAGTTATTCTCACTTAATTGTGAGGAGGTTGCACCATACATTGAGTATGAATACACAAAATGGTTACAGGTTTAATCATAGTTTAATTTTATCTTTAATAGGAATTATTAAAAATTGATATATATATTTTCTTTCTCTTTTTATATTTGTGCAGTATTTATGTTGAGCAGTTAAGATATAGGCAACCAGTAATTTTCAGAATGATGTCGATTATATGCTTGAAACTAAATTTGCGAATTGGTTCAAAAATTATGTGAGAATTATTAAATTTTAAATTTTAAATTATTTAATTTATTATTATTTTTTATTTGTTAATATCAAAATTTTAATTTATGTCATAAGCAATTAATCCTTCAAATAGAGATTCAAATATTTTAATTTAGAATCTAAGTAAATACCTATTTAGATATGTGACAACCTATATTGGGTATTTTGTTAATTGATATAAATTATACACAATCGGACATGGTTCTTCTAAAATAACATTGAATAGTGGTATATGCATTAAATGAATGGAATATAATCCAGATGAGATTGATTATTATGGTTAACTCAAAGAAATTATTGAGTTGGAGTAACCTAGAGTCGAAAATAACAGGATTGTATTATTTAAGAGCGAGTGGTTTGATCCTACACCAAATGTGGGCACAAAGATTCATTCGGATTATAACCTAGTAGATTTTAACCATAAACCCAGATTTAATCAATATGAGCCATTTATTATGGCAGTTCAAGCTGCACAATTATATTATTGTATATTTTTGAGTTTATCTAGTGAAGATAAAGATTGGTGGGTGATTTGCAAGATCAAAGTTTGATAAAAATTTGAAGTATCAACATCACAACAAAGAAGTACAGAATTAGAAAATGCACCGGCATTCCAAAAAGATGACATAACTAATATTGAGCCTTTGAATGTAGATGAAGATCTAGAAAATTTATGTGACTCAATTGGTGGCACAATAGAAATTGAAGATGATCAATTTCTATCTAAAGATGAGTTCGAACTTATATCGGAATCAGAAGAAATATCAGAAGATACATTTGAGGATGAGAGTGATGCTGATAATTAAATTGTTATAATTTTATTATAAATTTAAACTATCAAAGACATTTTATAATTTGTTGAAATCTATCGGTGTGTTTTATTTGAAAATCCATGCTTGTTCATCATATTTCTATTTTATTTTCTTTGTTTTATTTTGTACAACAGATGGCGTTTAGAGGACGTGGTTGTGGTCGAGGTGGACATAGAAATGAACCAAATTCATCTAGTATGTTACATCATGTTGCAGGATCAATACCATCTCATAGCCACCATATCCTGACTTCAACATCACAATGACCATCTCCATTTCTATCACCATCACAATCATTGAAACCTCTACTATTACCTTTATCAGATGTAAGCCCACCATTGATTGTGCTTCCTTCTCATACTTTTGATCCAGCTCTATCTTCTACACCACAATTTACACTGATTATTCCCCCATTTACATACCAATGACATCATCAAATGACGTGCCTTCCTCTGTAGTCAGAGAAAAGTTAGAAATTGATATTGTGGATGAGCAGTAAAAGAAATATGTAAAAATGACTTGAAATATTTTTTTTGTTACTGTCAGTGGTTTTTTTTATATTGTTATGATTTGCTTTTTTTCTATGTTATTTATTTATTTCTACAGTTTTATTCCATCTCACAAGTGTTCGACTATAATTACAAATGCTTTCAAGAAAATGGCTGATGCTAAAGTTTTTTCCTGGAAGAAAGTTTCTGAATCAACAAAGGAATCATATTTTAATGACTTTCAGGTAAAAATAACAAAATAAAAGAATTGAAAAATAATTATCTATTTACTTGACTTTTATGTTTGTTATTATTCAAATAGTAAATAAATATGTTCTTGTTGTTAATATAAATTCTTTTGTTATTTTTCTATATACAGAATCAGTGTACTTGGCCACCCAAATTTGATGGAAAGATAAAGTCTTTATTGGAGATCAAAGCTGCTCAATGGTATTTTGATTTTGTCCATAATTCAAAGAAAATGAAAGAAAGACCTGATTTTATATCTGAGGAAGACTGGCATGAGGGGCATAATTATTAGTAGGAGCTAGATATGAATAAAAAATTAGATATTGCCAGCAAAAATCGACGAATTGAGGTTTCTAGACTAGGTACAGAAATTTGTTGACACACTAGAGGTTCAAAGTCGAGGATTGAGCATGCTAGAGATTTGATACAAATTTAAAATTCTAAACATATATATATTTTGTGGTTGTCCTAGTAGTCCAATAATTATAATCTCTGCATGGAATTAATAATTTTGTTAAATTTTGTTTTCATTTATTTTTTTTGAATTAATAAAAACATATTCTAGGCAGGAGAATTGGGTCGTTATCCAAATTTTTATGAGATTTTCACGAAGATGTATGTGAAGAAAGTGGATGGTCAGTATGTTGACAAAAAGTCTTAGATGATTGTAGTAAGAAATTGTTATATTAATTAGACTTTATAAAACTATAGTACATTATGAAATTGTTTTGAATGCAAAACATTTATTTTACTTTTTTGTAAATCTAGAATTGTTTTTATCTCGATTTTATCTCAGGACATAATGGAGGAATGTGTGATAGCTGCTCAACAACAAGTTGAGGGTTCTATGGATCTCTAACCAATTGACTGTGATCCTATTCATTTGGAGACAATAGGTGGTCGAAAGAAGCAACGAGTATACGGAATCGACTCTAAGGGAGTGGCATTTTATTGTAGCAGTCGTGCTTCTAATTCATCTCTCTCAACAATGGTAGATGAGGCGGTCGAACAACAAACATTGGAAACAAATGAACATATTGTAGATATGGAGACCGAAATGAAAAAGAAGGATGAACAGATAACTAATTTGATGGAAGAAATACAAGAAATTAAAGAAATTAAAAAGACAATGCAACAGCAGAGGTCCTATATGGAGTCACAGTTTGTGGCATTGGTGCATCAGATAGCATTCCGAGATCCTGTTGTAAATCCTGGTAGGAGAAGCTAGCATTCCCTATAAATTATGAGGATGATTGAGTATGAGAATTATTTCTGAATTTTTATTTATTTTTGTCTCTGTGTAGTAAATAATTATGATATTTTTTGCTAGTTTCAATTTTTTTATTCTAGTTTTGTTCTTTGCTTTTCCGATAAACCAAATTATGAATCTTTGCAGGACACATTATGTGAGAGAAAAGAAAATCCTTATTAAAAGCATTAAGACATTACCACGGTCCTTCCAATGCATGGGTCTCATATTTACCAATTTCAGCTTTATCTAAAACTGGGCTAGCTTATCTTATCTTTATTATTCTAAAAACATTTTATTTTTGCACTCTCTTTATCTCTAAACATAATTGCTGGACATCTTTTGGATTTTTGTTGAAGCTGTATGACAATCAACTTTAATTTGTGTTTGTTCATATCTATAATATTTCTTTTTATATATATGTGAATATATTTTTGTGTCTCTGAATTTTTTGGGTAGAGTTTTAGCCTATTATAGGTATGTAAAAGCCTATATTTAGTAGTGGCAGCAATGACATAAATGGTAGCGATGTCGTGGAGTAGTTGAAGCGGTAGTAGTGGTGGTAGCGATAGCAGTGGCAGGGGCGGCAGTAATTGTAGCAATGGCAGAGGCGACATCAGTGACAGTAGCGGCAGTAGTAGTAGCTATGAAAGCAGTGGTAGCAGCGACAGTAGAGGCAACAGCAGCACCGGCAGCAGTAGCAGCAACAGTAGTAGTGACAGCAATGATAGTGGCAGTATCATTGGCAACGATAGCAATGGCAGCGACAGTGGCATTGGCAGCGACAATGGTAGCATTAGCGGCCTCGGCCATGGCCACGGCAATAGCAGTGGCAATAGTAGCAGTAGTGGCAGTGGTAGCGGGAGCAACAACAATGGCAACAAATGTGGTATATACATACATATATAGTCAGTATATACGTACTTATAATTTTGTAGTATTTTATGTACATATATACTGAGTATAAATATACTCGATATATATGTACACATAATACAGTAATTTATATGTACAAATACTACAGTAATACATATACGAGTAAAATGTTAGTATATATGTACATTTTTGCTGCAGTAATATATATTTATCAAAACATAGTTTTTTTTAATTTATTTTGATTTTATTTTGAGGTTTAAATTTCTTATAGATATGGTACCACATTGTTTTCCATACGAAGCTTGTATAAGAGAAGACATATTTCAACAAACATGAAGCACCGTGACTCAGACAGCTTTTTCGTAGTGGAAAGTTGGTGATCAGAGGAGTAGAGGGAGAGAATGTAATGTTAATGCATTGATAGATTATACTTTATGCATAGTCGGTTGATACATTAATTTCTAAGATGTAATATAATTTTTGTTATTTTTTTAGTTATTTAAAATATTGTATTAGAATAAGTAATTAAATGAATTTTTTTATTTAATAAAATATTTTGATTTATAGTTTCTATTTTTATTAAATTTAATATAAAAATATTAAATTATTTAATTAAATTTTAGTTTAAGCTGTATGACAATTAACTTTAATTTGTGTTTGTTCATATCTATAATATATATTTTTTATATATCTGTGAAAATGTTTGTGTGTCTCCGAATTTTTTGGGTAGAGTTTTAGCCTATTATAGGTATGTAAAAGCCTATTATCAACAGCAATAAAGTGGCAGCGATGGTAGTTGCAGCAGCGAAAGTGGCAGTGGTGGTAGATGTGGCGGCGAAAGCTGTGGCGGGAGCAACATTGGTAGGAATGGCGACATAGTAGGCAGAGGCAGTGGTTGCAGTAGTGGCTGCACCGAAAGTAGTGGTGGCCGTGGCGGTAGCAACACATGCACAGGAAGCATCGACAGCACCAGAAGCAGCAGCGGCAGTGGTAGAGGCGACGGTGGCGGTAGCAGCGGTGGTACCAGACACAGCGGCATGCAGCGGCAGCAGAGGCCACAGCTTCCAGCAGCAACGGTGGCGGCGGCAGTGGCGGTAGCAACACATGCATAGGAATCATCGACAACACCAGAAGCAGCTGCTGCATTGGCAGAGGCGGCAATGGCAGTGGCAGTGGTGGCGGTAGCAGGGGGTGGTAATGGCCACAGTGGCATGCAGCGGCAGCATCTGCAGTGATGGCAGTAGCAGTAGCAGGAGCGGTAGCAGTGGCGGCCGCAACTTCCGGCAGCAACGGTGGTGGCAGTATTGGCGACAACAGTAGTGGTATTTACAATGACAGTGGCACCGACAGCAGTAGTAGGAGCGACAACGGGAGTACCAGCAACAACACCAAATGAGATATATACATACAAATAAAGTCAGTATATACATACATTTAATACTACAGTATTTTATATAAGTATATACTAAGTATATTTGTACTTAGTTTATATGTACACATAATATTGCTGTTAATGTGTACATATATTGCATTCATATATATACGAGTGAAATGCTAGTATATATTTACATATATACTGCATGATTATATATGTATCAAAACATAACTTTTTTTTAATTTGACTGAGTGGTTTAATTTTCTTGCAGATATGATACCGCGTTGTTCCTTATACAAAACTTCTATAAGTGATGAGATTTTTCACTAGACATTTGTGCTATGACTCGTACAGCTTTTTCACAGTAGAAAAATAATGATATAAGGAGCAGAGGGAGAGAAAGCAACATCAATGAATGGATATATTATACTTTATGCACTATCCGTAGATACATTGATGAATAAGATGAAATTAAAGTTTATTATTTTTTTGTTTCATTTATGTAAAATATTGAATTAGAATATGATATTAAATGATTTTATTTTTTGTTTATTATAAATTATCTATAGTTTCAATATTTATTCAATTTGATATAAAAATAGTAAATTATTAAATTAAAAAATATTTAAAATTTTTAAATTCTGAAATTATTTTTGAAATTAAAATGTCTATGGAAAATTTCCTTGCTAAATTAGCAAGGGAAAATCTCTTTCTAATATAGCTAGGGACTTTTCCCTAGCTAATTTAGCTAGGGAAATATTAAAATTAGTGACGGATATTCCGTCATTAAATTTATTTAGCTAGGGACTATATCCGTCGCTAAAATTTATAGTCAAGCACTTTAGCTATGGAATCATCTATCGTTATTTTTGTTTAGCGATGGAATATCTCGTATATCTTACAAATTTAGCTATGGTATTTTACTTTTTTAGCAAGGGATTTTTCTGTCACTAATTTTTTAGCTAGGGACACTTTCCGCTAAAATTTAGCAAGGTGGACTTTAGATAGAGAACCAAACCATCGTCAATCCATCGCTATATCTTGTTTAATGATGGAAAATGCCCATTTAGCAAAAGAATTGTCCCAAGCTATATTGGATTTTTCTTGTAGTGTTTATCTATCTGTCTATTTGTCAATCAATCAATCAATCTATGTTTCTATTTGTTTATCTATATATATGTCTATCTATCTCACTATTTATCTATATATCTGTTTAACTATCACTATCTATCTATCTTTATAAGTATTTATCTATCTATTATTCTATTTGTCTATTTGGATATTTAATTATCTATCAATATATATATATCTATCTATCTATTTAACTTTATATCTGTCTGTCTATGTGTCTTTCTATCTATTTATCTTTATCTATCTATTTGTATATTTATTAATCTATCTATATATACATATATTTCTATATCTGTATATCTTTCTATCTATCAGTCTATTTATCTATCTATCTAAGTATCTATCTATATATCTATATGTGTATCTATCTATTTATCATTATGTTTATCAGTTTATTTTTTTATCTTTCAATTTGTCTATCTCTTTATCTATCAATCTATATATCTATTTATTTATCTATATTACTATCTGTCTATTAGTTTTTCTGTCTATCTCTCTGTCTCACTATCTTTCTATTTGTCTATTTATATATATGACTATCTTTTGATATGTCTATTTGTCTATTTATCTATCTATTTATCTATGTATCTATTTATTTATCTATTTATCTCCCTATCTCTATATGTCTATATGTTTATATATATACATCAGTATCTATTAATTTGTCTTTCTACATATCTATGTATCAATCAATCAATCTATCTATCTATCTGTCTATCTATCTATGTGTCTATCTATCTATGTGTCTATCTATCTATGAGCCTATCTATCTATCTATTTGTTAATATGTTTATCTATCTATCTTTATATCTATCTATCTATTAAGATATCAATCTATCTGTCTATATGTCTATCTTTATAGCTAACACTTTGTCTATTCCAATAGCTATCTATCTTTCTATCTCATTATTTTTTATATATCTAACTTTTTATTAATCTATATATATATATCTCTATTTCTATCTATCTATTTATCTATCTATCTATATATCTGTTTATTTTTCAATCAATCAATCTATATATCTCTCAATTTATCTGTCTATATTACAATTTGTCTATCTATCAATCTAAGTATTTGTATATTTTTTATCTGTCTATCTATATCTATGTCTATCTTTCTATCTGTCTATATGGATTTTGTTTATCTATTTGTCTATTTCTCTTTGTATCTATCTATTTATCTATTTATATGTGTCTAAGTGTCTGTGTCTAGTGTTGACATGCCTATGTCTTTATGAGCTATGTGTATATGTGTCTATGTGTCTAGTGTGTATATGTTTCTAGTCTATGTCTCCATGGGTCTAGGTGTCTATCTGCATATGTATCTATGTGCCAATCTATATATCAAAATGTCTATCTATTTATCTACCTAACTCCCTACCTATTTATCAATCTATCTATTTGTATATCTATATATTTGTCTATGTTTCTATTTAACTTTCTATCAACTTTCTTATATGTATATCTATTTATTTGTCTGTCTATTTTTAAATTTGTCTATCTAATTATATTTGTATCTAAGTATCTTAATGTATGTCTATCTGTTTAAATGTCAATTTGTCTATCTAATTATCTTTTTATATATCTATCTTTCTATCTCTCTATTCATCTATTAGAGTATCAGTCTATCTATCTATTTTTCTAAATGTCTATATTAGATGTGTCAACCAGGCCGGGCCGGCAAGGCACGTTAAAAAACAATGCCTGGGCCCGTGCCGTGGCCGGGTTAGGCAAGAGTCGTGCCGTGCCGTGCTTGGCCCGTGCCGTGCCATGCCTGACCCAGCACGGCTTGTCCCATGGCACGGCACGCCGGCACGGGTTCTTCCCGTGCCAGTTTCACGCGGCCACGCGGTGCCTGGCCCCTCCCAAAAAAAAGACCGCGGGTCGGGTCTGATTGGACCCGACCCTCGGTCCCAATCCCAACGGGAAATAAATGCAATTAATATTAATTTTCAGCTGTTGGATACGCATTTAATGGTTAGGGGGCAGAATCCAACGGTCCTCATGATTATGCCCCCTAAATAATTATTAAAAATTCAAAAAAATATAAAAAAATATCATTTTTATAAAAAATTAATATCTTTAATCTATAAATTCTACCCCCTCCCTTTAACATTTATGATTTTCAAAAACATATATTCTCTGAAATCTTTCTCTTTCTCTCACAAAAATCATGCTTCTCTCTCTCGGGCCTCGGGATTTTGCTTTCAGCTTAGATTTTCGTAAAACTCGACTTGAGTTTTGAACATTAGAGCTTGATTATGGTGCACCGTGCATGTGAACGACCTCACTACTGTTACCGGGTAATTTATTTTATGTTTTTTTTTTACTTTCTCTCTCTATAGTTTCTCTCTCTAGAAAAAAATTAGAAAAAATAAAAATCATAAAAAATGACAAATACACCTGACGCGTATTTAAATTTAGAAAATGAAAATATTACACAGATGTCTGAGGCTGAAGAAACTTTGGTTTCTCCAGTCGTCTAAACCCAAAGTTCTAAAAAAATAAAAAACTAGGAGGAAATCTGTAGTTTAGATTCATTTTAAAATTATAACACATAAAAATGTTAGGGGTGAGGAACAAGAAATGGCACAGTGCATATATTGTATGAGACTATTAACATGTAAGAGTTCATTTGGGACTTGCCACCTTAATAGGGATGCCGAATTATGCACCAAAAAACATGGACCATTAGATCCTAGGCAAACCCAACTTGGCACTGCATTTTTTGAGACTGGATCGAGTCCAGTCTCAAAGTTTACTCCCTTCATATACTCCAGCGAGTTGGGTAGGGACGGCATGACCAGGCTCATCACATTGATGGGTCTTCCGATCAGATTTTCGGAAGATCCAAGGGTAGTGCGCATCATGCAGACTTATTTTCAGCCTTCCTATCATAGGATTCCTAGGTTCACATCTAGGAATGATATACTAAAGATATATAAGTTAGAAAAACAAAAAATAATTAAGGAATTTATGGCATATAGTGGAGTGGTGTCCGTGACGTCCGATATATGGACAAGTCACGATGATTCTTCTTATGCATGTCTCACGAGTCACTATGTAGATTCTAACTGGACAATTAATAAAAAAATTTTAGGATTCTCTGAGATTCTTCATCCTCATGATGGCCCGACCATTTTTGAGTGTATGATGAAAATCTTTAGGGAATATAAAATTCAAAATAAAATTTTGTGTCACATTCGATAACGCTTCTAATAATGGAGTAGCGATCAATATGTTTGTTAGGAATATTAGAGACGCACCATTAGGAGAGATCTTTCATGTCAGATGCATGTGTCACGTGATTAACCTGATTGTTCAAGTGGGTATTAAGGTGTGTTCCCCCTCATTGGATAATATACGCAATGCACTAAAATATATTGGCACTCCTCGCAGACAACAAGAGTTTGGTAGTCTCTGTTTGTCTGTGAATCTTAAGAAGAAGAAATTCCAATCGGATGTGAGACATCGTTGGAATTACATGTACCTGATGTTAGAATCATGTGTTGGATACGAACACGTGATATCCGATTACGTCAATAGTAAGAATGACGAACCTATTATTGACGACATTGACTGGGCTTCAGGAATTTCATTTATGAAATTCCTGAAGATATTTTATGACACGACGAACATGTGTTCGTCGGTTTATACGCCCACCACTTGCATTGCACTCCGCTGAATATGCAACATTAGTAGCATGTTTAGAAAGTATCGAGCTGACCCGACGCTTAGCCATATGGTTGCAGAGATGGAGACTAAGTACTTGAAGTACTGGTCCACCGTTCCATCTCTTTATTGCCTCGCTGCATGCATGGACCCTAGGGTTAAGGTGGAAGGGGTAGAAAACACCCTGACTTTCATTTCCTCATGCATGAACCTGGAATAGACACCTGAAGGGTTCATTCACGAGAAGTTGACTGACCTATTCACATACTATGATACTAGGTATGGTGGTGGTGGTGGTGAGACTTTGATTACGAACATTGATACCTTGTTCGGAGATGATGATTTTTCCATTAAGCTAGCGAGGGGGAAACGTATGGGTGGACCATCACATAGAAGCGAGCTATCTCGGTACTTAGATACCGATTACTACTCAATCCTATCATATTCTGATACTAAGAATCTTGATTTATTACAGTGGTGGAAATCATATGAGTCCACCTTTCCCATGCTATCTAGGATGGCACGGGATCTACTGACTCCTCCGATGTCGAGCGTAGCATCGGAGTCTGCTTTTTCTGTTGTAGTGAACGTGATTTCGGATAGGAGATCGAGATTACGTCTAGATATGGTTGAGACCTTGGCTTGTTTGAAGGATTGGGAGGAATCGAGGTTTAGCATTCATGATTGTGCTGGAGCTGGGACTGGGACAGGCACTACAGTCACATCCACATCCACTATGATGGTGGAGGAGTTGATTGCTGATGATGATGATCCATATGATACTAATCTTGATGTTGTGGCTGATGATTCACATGATATGCCGATTGACTTTTGATGATGATCTACTATTTTTTGTTTTCGATGTTTTTTTTATTGATTGTATTTGTACGCTTTGTTTGTACGTTGTATTGAAACTGAAATTTGTTTTGTTCGGACCTTCGGTTTCTAATGGATGATTGGTAATTTTTCATTTTTGTTGTTTATGTTTTTTTTAATTTTTATTTTTACTAACATAATGTATTGATTTATTTTTTTTTATAATTTAAATTTTCTTTTAAAAATTAATAACTTTAATATATAATTAATAATTATAATAAAAGTTAAACTAATTTGATTTTGATAAAAAAAAATTTCTAAACTTTGTTTTTTTAATTAATTTTTAATTTTAACATTTTTAAAAATATTAATATTTAATACTATACAATTACAGAATTACAATATCTAAAATTTTAATTAAAAAAAAATTCTGCCTCTCGGGCCTGCCCTGGCCCGTATGGCCAGGCCTGGCCCGAGCAGGCCCGGCACGGCACGGCACGGCCTGCCGTGCCTTCGGGCCATGCTGGGCTCAGCTTTTTAAAACCGTGCCGGGCCGGGCACGGCACGGCACGGTAACCGTGACGTGCCCGGCCCGGCACGGAAGCACGATCATGCCCTAAAAAAACGGGCGGGGCCATTTGACACCTCTAGTCTATATATATTTATGTATATTTATCTATTTATCTATCTATCTATTTGTCAATCTTTCTATTTGTCTTTCTGTCTCAATATATATTTCTCCATCTATCTTTTAGTATATAAGTTTATTACTCTATGTTACTATCTATATATCTGTCTATCTATCGATCAATCTATATATTTGTTAATAGTCTACTTGTCTATCTGTCTACCTGTCTATTGATCTATCTATCTCTCTATTTGTCTATCTTTCTATTTATCTATATGTGTATCTATATTTATATCTATCTATCTTTCTATCTATCTATATTTCTATCTATATTTATATCTATCTATTTTTCTATCTATCTATGTATCTATCTATTAATCTATCTATCAATCTATTTGTATATATGAGTAATTGGCTACCTATCTATCTATCTATCCTTCTATCTGTCTCTCCGTCTTTCTACCTTTTTATATTTTTGTCTATCTAATTATCTATGAATCTATCTATCTATTTGTCTAAGTATCTATCTATTTGTCTATTTATCTATCTTTTTATTTGTAGATTTGTACATCTGTCTATTTATCTTTCTATCTATTTACGTGTTTATATGTCTATCTATCTTTCTATTAAACAATCTTTCTATCTATTTATTTATTTATCTGTCTATTTGCCTATTTATTTATATGTCTATTTGTATATTTAACAATTTTTATCTATCTATCAATTTTTATCTATCTATCTAATTATCTATCTATTTCCCTGTCTATATATCGATATATCTATCTTTATATATATATATATATATATCTATCTATCTATCTGTTTGTGTACCAATCTATCTCTCTATATATCTATCTATCTATCTATTCCTCTAATTATCTATATGTCTATCTTTTTATACATCTACTTCTCTAACTATCTATCTTTCATTCTTTCTTTATTTCTTTCTATTTGTATATCTATCTTTCTCTCTATCTATCTACCTGTCGATCTATTTATCTATAAATCTAGCTATATCTCTTTTTATATTTCTATTAATTTTTCTATCTATCTATCTATCTGTCGATTTATCTTTTTTATATATCTTTCTATTTGATAATCTATCTATTTGTCTAACTATATATCTATATATTTTTCTGACTTTTTGCATGTTTATCTATCTATCTATCATTATATCTATATATTGATAGAGAGATAGATCAATATATCTATATATCTATTTGTATAGATAGTTAGCGAGATAGATAGACACTTAGATAAAGAAATTGATAATTATTTAGACAAATAGACCTATAGATTGATCGATACTTTGATTGATATAAAAATAGATAGACAGTTAGATAGAAAAATAGATAGATAGATAGAAAGACATAGATAGGTAAATAGATAAATAGATAGAATTATAGATAGATTGATAGATAGACAAATAGATAGATAGATAGATATATAGATAAGTAGACAAATAGATAGCTAGATAGACAGATAAGTTAGTTAGATAGATATATAGTTATATAGATAGATACACAGATAGATGCATTGATATATTGATAGATAGACAGACAAATAGAAACATTTATAGATAGATAGATAGATAGACAGATAGAAAGAAAGAAAAAAAGATATACAGATATATAGATAGATAGATATATAGAGAGACAAATATATTGAAAGATAGATAGACAAAAAAAGACATATAGATTGATCGATAGATCGATACACACATATATTGATAGATAGATGCATAGTTAGATAAATAGATAGATAGATAGAATGTTAATTAGATTGATAAAAAGATTGATAGATAGATTGATAGAGAAATTAATAGATAAATTAATAGATAGATTAATAGATAGATTATTAGATTAATCAATAAATAGACTGATATACAGATTGATAGATAGATTAAAAGATAGATAGATTGTTAGATAGATAGTTTATTGATTGATTGATAGTTACATAGATAGATAGTTAGATAGATACATATTTAGTTAGTTAGCTTATAGACAAATAGATAGATAGACATATAGAAATAGAGATAGATATACAGATCGATAAATATATATATATATATAAAGATTAATAAACACATTGATAGATAGACAAACATATATATAGACAAATAGATATATGGATATATAGGCAAATAGATATGTAGACAAAGAGGTAGGTAGGTAGACAAATAGATAAATAGATTGATAATAGGTAGATAAACACACCTATAGATAGATAGTTAGATAGATAGATATATAGACTAAAAGATAAACAGATAGATAGACAAATATATAGACAGATTGACAAATAGACAAATAGATGGACAGAGTGATAGACTGACAGACAGATAGATAGATATTCAAATCATTAGACAAACAAATTGACAAACATAATGATAGACATTTAGACAAACAAATAGACAAATACGTAGAAAGACTTATAGATAGATAGACAGATAGACAGCCAGCCAGATAAATATATATATATATATTGATTGATATATAGATAGATTCATATATAGAAAATATATTTATACATAGACATATATATAGATAGATAAATACATAGATAGATAGATAGATAGATAGAAATAAAAATAGATAAACATATCTATAGAAAAATAGATAGATAGATAGATTTATATAATGTTATATAGTTAGATAAAATTATAGATAGATAGTTAGACATAAAGATATAGTGATATATATATATATATATATATAGACAGATATATAAACAAATAGATGCATAGATAGATAAATAAACAAATTGATAGACAGACAGATAGATAGATAGATATAAAGATAGGTATATAGATAGATAGTCAGATAGATAAACAGATAGATATAAAGATAAAAAGAAAGATAGATAAATAGATTGACAAAAAGATTGATAGATAAATATATAGACAGATAGATAGACAAATTGATAGACAGATAGATAGATTGGTCGATAGGAACATAGTTAGATAGATAGGTAGATAGATAGATAGATACAAAAATAGATACATAGATTAATAGACAAATCAATAACTAGATAGATCGATATATAGATAGACATATAGATAGAGAGATAGTTATACATATATATAGAAAGTTAGATAGATAGACAGACAGATAAATAGATAAATAAATAGACTGATAGATAGACAAATAGATAAACATATAGTGAGTTTAATAGATTGATTGATTGATTGACAAATATTTAAACAAATAAATAGTATGATAGATAGATATATAGATAGATTGACCAAAAAATAAACAAATAGATTGATAGATAAATAGACATTTACATAGACAGGTAGATATATATATATTTGGATAGACATACAGATAGATAGATATATATATATATATATATAGACTAAAAGATTGATAGATATATAGTCAAAAAGCTAGACAGATTCATAGGAAAATAGATAAATAGATAGATAGATATATAGACAGATTGATTGATTGATTGATAAACACTTAGATAGATAGATTGATTGATAAACACTTAGATATATATACAGATAGACAGCTAGATATATAGAAAGATATACATACAGATAGATAGATAATACATAGATAGATTGATAGATAATTAGAAAAATATATAGACAAATTGAAAGATAGATAAATAGATAGATATATAGAGAAATAAATAGACAAGTAGATAAATTAATAGATAGATACATAGTTATATTGATAGTTAGACTAAAAGAAAGACAAATAGATATATAAATAGATTAAATAATAGATAGATTGATTGATAAAAAGAATGATCGATAGATAGGTAGACTTATAGATTGATAGCTTGATAAATAGATAGATATATAGATAGTTATACATACATACAAATAAATAGATATATATATATATATATATATATATATATATATATAGACAAATTGATAGATATACAGATAGATAGAGAGATATATAGAAATATCAATAGATAGATTAATTGATTGATTGATTTATAGACAGATAGATAGAAAGATAGATAGGTATATAGATTCTTAGATAGTTAGACAAAAAGATAGATATACAGATTTATAGACTAATAGATAGATAGATAGATTAAAAGAATGATCAACAAATAGTAGATAAATAGATAGTTATGTCGATAGATACATATACATATAGATAGATAGTTAGATAGACAAATATATAGACAAATAGATACACATATAGATAGACAAATAGATATATAAAAAGATTGATAGTTAGATAGTTTGAAAGATAGACATATTAATTGATTGATTAATAGAATAATAGATAGTTAGTTAGTTAGATAGATAGAGAAATAGATAGATGGATTTATAGATTAGTCAATAGACATATAGTTAGACTGATCGATAAACAAAAAGATAGATATTTAGAGAGATAAATAAATAGATAGATATGTAGATAGATAGATGGATAGATAAATAGAACGATAGATAGTTATATTGTTAGACTTATAATTATACATATGGATATATAGATAGATATATAGATAGACAGATATATTGAGAGACAAATAGTCGGATAAATTAAAAATTTGATATTCGGATATATAGAAGGATTGATAGACGGATAGATAGATTTATAGATAAATAAATAGATAGACAAATATTTAGATGGATAGATAGATTTTTACTATATAGATACATAGGCAGATATATAAACATATTGATAGAGAGATAGATATTTAGATAGATAGATATATTTATGATTAGATTGATATATAGATTGATAGACAGATTCTTAAATAGATTGATAGACAGATATTTGATAAATACATAGATTAATTAATAGATTGATAGATAAACTGATACATAGATAGATAGATAGGTATATATATAGAAAGATATAAAAAATATTTAGATAGGTAGATAGATAAACAAATAAATTCATAGATTTATAGACAAATAGATAGATAAGTAAATAAATATATAAATAGATATATAGACATTTAGTAGAAATAAAGATATATTTATATATTTCCCTTTTTGCTTATCTATATATTTCCCTTTTTGTCGATCTGTCTATCTATCTATCTATCTATTTTTATGTATATCTTTATATCTATCTATCTATCTATTTCTATCAGTATATCAGTCTATTAGTCTATTAGTTTATTTGTTTATTAGTCTATCTATGTGTATCTCTATTTATTTGTCTATTTGCATATTCATACATATATATATATATATATATATATCTATCTATATATTTATCTGTCTGTCTATATGTTTATCTATCTATCTATCTATTTGTCTATTTATCTATCAGCATATCTATCGATCAATATATCAATTCATTTGTCTATCTCTCTATTTGTCAATTTGTTTTTCTATCTCTCTATATTTCTATCTTTCTATTTGCCAATATATCTATGTATTTATCTATCTGCCTATCATTGTATCTAAATATATATATATCTATCTACCTATTTATCTATCTATCAATCTATTTGTTTATCTATCTACCTTTTTATTTGGCTATCTTGATATCTATATATTTATCATTATATCTATCTATCTATGTTTCTATCTATTTGTCTGTCTATTTGTCTATCTATCTATTTATTTATTTATTTATTTTAATATCTATCTATCTGTTTATTTGTCTCTCTATCTATTTTATTGTTTATTTTATTTTCTATTTATCGATCTATATGTCTATTTTCTATCAATCTTTAAATCTTTTCTTTGTATCTATCTATAAATTTTTATCTATCTATTTATCTATCTACTATCTATCTATCTGTCTATCTATCTATTTGTCAATTTGTTTATCTATCTCTCTATTTATTGGTCTAAATAATTATATATCTATCTATCAATTTTGTAACTGTCTAAGTGTCTATCTTTCTATCTGTCTAACTATATATCCTTTAATCTATCTATCTTTCTATCTATGATTTTATCAATAAATATGTCTATCTGTCTATTTATCAATATATTTATGTAGCTATCAATCTATCTGTATGTCTCTCTGTATTTTATCTATATGTCTATCTATTTATTAATTTATATATTTTCTATCTATCTACCTATTTATCAATCTTTATATCTCTATATGTATCTATTTATCTATTTTTCTATCTATATCTATGTCTATTTATTAATCAATCAATCTATCTATATGACTATCTATATATCTTACTGGCTAACAATCTATTTGTGCATATATCTATCTATCTATCTATTTAACTAACTATCTAACTATTTATCTATTTTATGTCTATATGTCTAATGTCTATCTATCTAATTATCTAATTATCAATCTTTATATCAGTCTAAATATCTATCTGACTAATTATCAAAATGTCTATCTATTTATTTGTATGTTTATCTATATATTTATGTACCTATCTATCTATCTATTTGGCTATCTATTTGGCTATGTATTTGTCTGTCTATCTATCTGTCTATCTATCTAACTATCTATCTATTTATCTATATATCTATCTATCTATTTTTATATATGCTTATCTATCTATATCTTTATCTATCAATATCTCTAAATGACTATCTATATTTCTATCTATATGTCTATATGTCAATCTGTCTATCTGTGTATCTTTCTATCTATCTAAATGTTTATCTTTCTATCTATTTATATGTCTATTTGTATGTATGTATGTCTGTCTATATATATATATATATATATATATATATATATATATGTAAGATCTATTTATCTATTTATCTAACTTTCTATCTATCTATCGATCTATCTATTTATCTAAATTTGATCTATATATGTTTGTATTTATCTATCTATCTATCTACCTATCTCCCTATCTGATAATCTATATATTTGACTCTCTTCTATCTGACTATTTGTTTATCTCTAAATCTATCAACCTGATTATTTGTCTATTTGTCTATCTATCTATTTTTCTATATGTCTATTATTCTATATATATATATATATATATATATATATATATATCTCTCTCTCTCTCTCTATCTATCTGACTATATCTATCGATATATCTATCTTTCTATCTAATTATCTATATATCTATCTATCTATCTATCAGTCTAGCTGTCTATATATCTTTATTTCTTTCTTTCAATCTATTTGTTTATCTGTATTTCTGACTTTCTCTCTATTTTCCTTCTTGTCTATCTACCTATATGTCTAATTGTCAATTTATTTATCTTTGTATCTATCTATCTTTCTATGCCTACATATCTATCTATATGTCTATCTATATATCAATCTACCTATCTATCTATTTAACAATTTATATATCTGTATATGTTCCTAAGTATCTTTCTTTCTACTTGTTTATCTGTCTATCTATTTTTTTGTTATTTGTCCATCTTTCTTTTTGTTATTTATCTATCTTTCTATTTATCTATTTGTCTATATCTCGATCTATATATCTTTCTAACTATTTGTCTAGTTGTCTTTCTCTCTATCTCTCCATTCATTTATTAGACTATCATTCTATCTATCTATCTATCTATCTATAAGGCTATCTATCTGTATATCTCTTTATCGATTTATCGGTCTATCTTTCAATCTATATATCTACCTTTTTATTTGTATATCTAGCTTTCTATCTATGTTTATATCAATCTTTTAGCATATAAGTTTATTAGTCTATGTGTCTATTTATCTATCTATCTATATATCAAATAATTGATCCGTAAGTCTAACTATCTATCCATCCATCTACTTATCTATCTACTATATGTTTATCTATATATCTACTTATATATTTATCATTCTATCTATCTATCTATATATATGACAATCTGTATTTATATCTATCAATCTATCTATATGTTTATTTATCTATTTGTTTTTATGTATATATGTCTATCATTCAATTTATGTAACTATCTAACTCTTTATCTTTCTATCTCTCTATCCATCTAATTGTCTAACTATCTTTCTGTGTACAATCTATTAGTCAATATGTGTGTGTGTGTGTGTATCGATTTGTCAATCTGTATATCTCTCTATTTGTCTATCTATCTATCTGCCTATCTATTTATCTATCTATGTATGTATCTATCTGCCTATCTGTCTATATATATATATCTATCTATAATTCTATCTATCTAACTATATATCTATTTGTCTATATGTCTAGTAATTTATCTTTGTATCTATCTATTTGCCAAACTACTTATCTATTAGTCTATATATCTATCTTTTTGTCTAATCATATTTTTGTCAATATGTCAATCTCTTTATCTATCTATATCTCTATCTATCTATCTATCTATCTCTCTATCAATCTATTAGTCTAATAGTCGATAAGCATATGTGTTTATCCATATATCTTTTTGTCTATTTATTTATCTATCTCTCAATATATCTGTCTAACTATCTTTATGTCCATTGCATTTTTTTTATATTTGTCTATCTATCTTTTATCTATATATTTGTCTATATGTCTAAATTAATATTTGTCTATTTGTTTATCTGTTTATGTATATATTTCTATATCATTCAATCTGTAAATCTATCAATCAATCTATCTATCTATTTATATTTCAATGTTCTTAATTCACTAACTAACTAATAATATATCTGTCTAACTATCTATTTGTCAATCTGTCAAATTATTTAAAAATCTTTCTATCAATTAGTCGATCAGTCTATCTATCTATCTATCTATCTAATTATCTATCTAATTATTTATCTATCTTTTTATCTATCTATGTATCCGTCTATCTATCAATGTGTTTGTCTATCTGCTTGTTTATATTATCTATCTATCTCTCTATTTGTTTATCTATTTATATGTCTATATATCTATCTGTCTATCTATCTCTCTATATATCTATCAATCAATCTATCTATCAATCTATCTATTTGTCTATCAATCTATTTATCTATCTATCTATCGATTTGTTAATCTATCTATCAATTTATCAAACTATCAAAATGAATATATGTTAATTAGTATATCCATCAACAAATATAAAAATAAATGCATCAACAAATAGACTATATTTATCTATCGATTTTTTGATTGATATATACATAGATAGTCAAATAGATAAATAAATAGATAGACAGACAGACAGATAGATATATAGATAAATAGATTGATTGATTGATTGATTGACACATAGATACATATACAGATAGATAAAAGATAGATCAAAAAATAGAATGATACAAGAAAAGATAGATAGAAAGATAAATAAATAGATAAACACATACACACAAAAATACACAAATAGATAGAAAGATAGACAGATAGATGATTAGACTGATTGACTATATTGTAGTTAGATAGTTTGATAGATAGACATATAGAAAAATAGATAGACTATATTGTAGTTAGATAGTTTGGTAGCAATACATCATTGCTAACCAAGTGACAAAAATATAATAGATTCAACTTAACCTAATTTTGTAACTTATTTTATTGTACGACTTAGTCCATTTGTCCATTTTATCTAGATTTATTTATGGGGCATGGATCATGTCATTCTCACATCAATCTATATGTTTTTTGATCTTTGAGTAGACTAACTTTAATAAATAAGCTCAATATCTCATATTGGCTTATTTGAGCATGGTCGTGTATTTTAATTGTCCTCTCAATAAAGGGGCCAACTGATATCACATCTATTATATAGAAGTGACAAATTCAATATACATCAATCACATCCCTATGCACAATTTATTGTATACCTGGTAAATAACTTTATACCCAGCCTTGTTACAGGTGGTATTTGTTGAATCTAAAGTTTACAACTCCTTATGTAGGAAACAATAGTGACTTTAAGTCAAATGATAATTCATACTAATAGTCATTAAGATAATCTGTATGACACTTATATAACAATCAATGCAACATTCTCATAGTGGGTCAGTTCTATATATGTTATCAAACATATACTTATGTGTTAGCTTAATATCTCAAAATAGTTAACCTACATACTAGGCTTAATGTATTAATATTGCCCTTAAATATTAAATCTTGACTAGGGATAATTTAGAGTAGTATTCCATAGAATATATCATCCTAGAACATTATTATATTCATCTAATATTTGCACAGATCTAAATATATTTAATAATCATAAAATAATGCTTTTTTACATATGATATGATACAAAAGTCCCAACAACTCATCTAATGATTGACTTTTAGGGTATACTCTAACAATCTCTCACTAGCACTAAAGCTAATAACTGAAGTATCTGATACCTAGTGACCAAGCTTGACCATCATGCTACCTCTGTGCTAAAGCCTTGGTCAATGGGTCTGTTATGTTGTCATCTGTAGGTACTCTGCATATCCTTATATCTCCTCTATCAATAATCTCTCAAATGAGATGGAACCTTCGAGGTATGTGTTTGGATCATTGGTGAGATCTAGTTTCATTAGCCTATGCAATAGCCCCATTGTTGTCACAATAAGGTCTATTTGATTAGTTTTGCTAGACTAAATCAAGTTCTAAGATAAAATTTTCAATCGAAATAGCTTCTTTTGCCACATCAGAAGCAACAATATACTTAGCTTCTATAGTAGAATCAATAACTATATCTTTCTTTGAACTCTTCTAGATTGTAGCACCACCATTTAAGCAAAATACATAACCTAACTTTGATCTTGAATTATCCCTATCAGTTTGGAAGCCTGCATTTTCTATAACACTTTACAACAAGCTCATAATCACCTTCATATATCAAGAAATAATTTGGACTCCTTATTAAGTACTCTCACCTAGATCTAACTAGTATTTTCTCATCATGCTTAATGCATAAGAGACATTAGGACGAGTACAAATCATGGTATACATGATAGACCAAATAGCATATGCATATGAGACTTTAGAGTGACATAGAGCCTTAGAAATGCTCACTCCATGTGACATTGGCAAGAATCCTTTCTTAGAATTCTAGATGGCAAAATAATTAAGCACTTTATCAATATGTGGAACTGACTCAGGCCAAAAAATCTTTTACACTACAAGAAAAATCTCATATAACAAGGGATAATTCCCTAACTAAATGGGCATTTTCTGTCGGTAAATGGGATATAGTGATGTATTAATGAAGGAACTATTCCAAATATAAAGTGCTCGTCGCTAAAATTTAGTGAGGGAAAGTGTTCCTAGCTAATAATTTAGCGACGAAAAAATCCATAGCTAAAAAGAATAATTTTTATAGCTAAATTAGCAAGCTAAATGAGAGTTTTTGTCATTAAACGGATATAACAATTGATGCTTTCCCAATCTAAAGTGCTCGTCACTAAATATTAGCGAAGGAAATAGTCCCTCGTAAAATAAATTAGACGGAAAAAAAATCTCTTGCTATAATAAAGATATCTCTAGCTAAATTAACTATGAAAAAATCCCTAGCTAAATTAGCAGTGGAAACATCCCTAGTTATTTTTAAAATTTAATTTTTTAAAAAAATTTTAATTAAAACAGAAAATAAAAATGATAATTTATAATTAATAAAAAATAAAATCATTTAAAAACTTATTCTAATATAATATTTTACATAATTAAAATAAAAAAATAACAAAATTTTATTATATCTTATTCATTAATGTATCTACTAACAGTGCATAAAGTATAATCTATCTATGCATTGATGTTGTTTTCTTTCCCTCTACTCCCCTGATCACCATCTTTCTAATGAGACAAAGCTATCCTAGTCACGGTGCATTATGTCTAGTGAAAAATCCATTCACTTATACAAGTGTCGTATGGGGAACAATACGGTACCATATCTGTATGAAATTTAAACCACTCAATCAATTCAAAATAAATAAATAAAAAGTTATGTTTTGATAAATATATAATATTGCAATATATATGTACATATATACTAGCATTTCTCTCGTACACATATTACTGTAGTATATGTACGTATAAACTGTAGTATTATCTGTACATATATCCTGAGTACATATATACTCAGTATATATGTACATAAAATACTGCATTTTTATATGTGCAAATATCACCATCTACATGAATATCATCATCATCATCATCTTAAGACATAATATAATTAGAACCAATCATTGTAGAACCTATAGAAAAAAAAACTTATTTACTCATACGTTCACTTTGTAATATGTGATATTTGCATATCAACACAATTACTAAGATTTTTATGACTAACCTTTATCTGTCTCGCTGGACTTGACCATAAATATCTTTATCCCACAGCTTTAGGGAAAGTCTAATATCCATGACTTTTATTACCTGTATCAGTAAGCAATGAACAATGATGACCAAACCAGCCCTAGCAATTATATATTCAAAAGTGTGTCTGTGTGTAAATGGGTGTGTATGTATGACAATATATACATGTCTACGAATAAATATATGCACCCAATTATATATATACTCGATATATACATACGTATATACTACAAGATAAAAGTACGTATATATTGAGTATATACTTACGTATATACTATAGGATAAACATACTTATATACCGAATATATACATACGTATATACTATAGTATATATGTATGTATATACTGAGTATATATGTACAAATATACTCAGTATATACGAACATATATACTCGGTATATACATACTTATATACTCATATGTAGATATATACTCAGTATATATGTAATTTATACCAAGTATATATGTACGTATAAACAGCAGTATTATATGTACGTATGTATAATCACATAGCCTTAGATGACACACACACTTGTACTTTCATGCAAATAGACATATCATCAAAGACTACAGAATAAAATAATATAGGACTTTAAAACACACATATAGGTCTCTCAAGCATGGTCAGCATTTCTAGTTCTTTTTTCTATGGTACTCCACGTAGATAGAGAACATTGTTACACCTGCACATAGAGCATAACATACTACATTTACAAACCAATAACCGATAACAAGAAGTCATAGATTTAAACTACGATGACGTAGATCTACAAAAAATAACAGTGTCAAGAACAAAGTTAAGTTTGTGTGGAATTTATTTTTTGGTTCATCTCATAACTTAATAAGCTAAGGTGTTGTTCCCAGCACCATGAAGGACCAGCCAAGCCTTTTACATACCTATAATTGGCTAAAACTCTACCCAAAAAATTTAGGGACAACAAACATATTCACAAATATATAAAAATAGTTATTATAGACATGAACAAACACAAATTAAAATTGATAGTCATATAACTTTAACAAAAATTAAAAAAATGTCCAGCAATGATGTTTAGAGAGAAAGAGAGTAGAAAAATAAAATGTTTTAGGAATAATGAAGATAATAAAAGCTAGGCCTCCTTTTGTACAAGCCAAAATCTTTAAATACAAAACCCATGCAATGGAAGGACCGTGGCAATGTCTGAATGCTTTGAATCATAATTTTTTGATGCATCTCACATCATGTGTCCTACAAAGATTCATTATTAGGATAATCAGCAAAGAAAAGAATAAAATTAGAATAAAAATAATTGAAACCTAGAAAAAAATAACATCAAGTTTTGCTACACACAGACAAAAATCAATAATAGTTCAGAAATAATTCTCAAACGAAATCATCCTCATAATTAGTAGAGAATTTTGTGCTAGCTTTTCCTGTGTGGTTTCATAGCTGGATCTTGGAATGCTATCTGTTGCATCAATGCCACTAATTGTGACTCCACATAGGACATCTGTTATTACATTACATTCTTAATTTTTTTCATCTCATCATTTATTTCTTTAATTTCTTCTATTTCTTCCATCAAATCAGTAATCTTCTCCTCGTTCTCTTCTTTCATTTCTTGTATGTCTTCCTTCAAATTAGTTAACTACTCATCTTTCTGTTCTTTAATTTTATATATTTATTCTTTCAAATGAGATATCTGGTCATCCTTCTTTTTCATTTTGGTATCCTTAACTACTATATGTTCATTTGTTTCTATTGCTCGTTGTTTGACTGCTTCATCCACTATTGTTGAGATAGATGAATTCGAAGCACAACTGCTACAACAAAATACCACTCCCATCAAGCCGATGTCATGCACTCGTTGCTACTTATGACCTCCTATGGTCTCCAAATAAATAGGATCATAGTCAATTGGTTGAAGATCCATAGAACCCTTAATTTGTTGAGAAGTAGTTGTTACATGTTCCTCCAAGAGTTCCTGAGATAAAATAGTGAAAAATACTATTATAGATATACAAAAAAAATAATTATTTTGCATTCCAAACAACTTTCAAAATGTACTGTAGTATTATAAAATTTTATTAATATAATAGATTCTTATAGCAATCATCTGAGACTTGTTGTCAACAAACTGACCATCCACTTTCTTCAGATGCATCTTCTTAAAAATCTCATAAAATTGGGATCTCAACCCAATTATCCAGCCTAGAATATGTATTTATTAAGTCATAAAATAACAAATGATCAAAAATTTTAACAAAATTAATAAAACCATGCATAGATTTGATTTATTAGACTATTAGGACAACCACTAAATATATAAATGTTTACAATTTTAAAATTGTACCAAAACTTGAGCGTGCTCAATGCTCAACTTCAACCAAATTGTGTGTCGATAGATTTCTATACGTGGTCCAGCTACCTCACTTAGTAGATTTTTGCTGACAATATCTGATTTTTTCCTCACACCTGGCTCCTCTCAATACTTAAGGCAGTTAAACCAGTCATCATCGGATATAAAATCAGGCCTTTCATTCATATTATTCAATTTATTAACAAAATCAAAATACAGTTGAGTAGCTTTGATCTCCCATAATGACTTTATCTTTACATCAAATTTGAGTGCCATGTGTACTTATTCATTATATAGAAAAATCACAAAAGAATTATTATTAACAATAACATAATTATTTACTACATGAATAATAACCAACATAATAATTAAGTAATTAGATAATTATTTTTCAATGCTTTTGTTTGTTATTTTTTATCTGTCATTAATATAAGACTCTTTTGTTGATTCGGAAACTTTCTTTCAGGAGAATACTTTAGAATCAACCATTTTCTTAAAAGACTTTATAATTATAGTCGAGCACTTGTGAGATGTAATAAAATTATACAAATAAATAAATAACATTGAAAACAAGCAAATCATATATATTTTAAAAAAGCCACCGACAGTAACATCAAATTTTTTTTTCAAGTCATATTTACATATTTTTTTTACCTCCCATCCATAATCACAATTACTAATATAGACTGAATGTAGAGGAAGACACATCATTTGATGATATCATTGGTTTTGTAAATGAGGGAACTATTGGTCTAAAATGTGGTATAGAAGATAGAGATGGATCAAAAGTGTGTACAGGACGCACAATGGATGGTGGGCTTATATATGATAAAGGCAATAGTATAGGTCTCAATGATGGTGATGCTGATAGAAATGGAGATGGTGATTGTGATGTTGAAGTCAAAATATGGTGGATATGAGATTATACTGATTCTACAACATGATGTAATAGACTAGATGACTTTGGTTCATTTTTGCATCCACATCCAACTCCACCATGACCACATCTTTTATGCGCCATCTATAGTACAAAATAAAACATAGAAGAAAAATAGAGATATGATGAACAAGCATGCATTTTAGAATAAAACACACCAATAGATTTCAACAAAATATAGAAACACTTTGATAGTTTAATATTATAATAAAATTATCACAGTTTAACTATCGGCATCACTGTCATCCTCCAATGGATCTTCTGATATTTTGTCTGATTTTGATAGAAGTTCAAACTCATCTTCAGATAGAAATTGATCATCTTCAATTTCTATTAGGCCACTATTTGAGTCACATAAATTTTCTAGATCTTCATCTACATGCACTGGCTAAATATTATTTATGTCATCTTCCTGGAATACCGGTGCAATATCTAACTCTACACTTCTTTGTTGTGATGTTGGTACTTCAAAATTTGATCGAGATTTGATTTTGCAAATCACGCACCAATCACTTTTATCACGAGATAAACTCGGATATGTATAATAATATAATTGAGTGGCTTGAACTGCCATAATAAATGGCTCACATCAATTATATCTTTATTTATGGTTAACATCTACTAACTTATAATCCGAATGAATCTTTTTGACCACATTTCATGTAAGATTAAACCACTCACACTTTAATAATACAATCCAATTATTTTCGAGTATAGGATACTCCAACTCAATAACTTGTTTGAGTTGACCATGATAATTAATATCATCTACACTATAACCTGAGCCTTTAATGCATACACGAATATTCATTGTTGTTTTAGAAGAACAATGCCTGATTATGTTAAATTTATATCCATTGATAAAATACCCAAGATAGGTTGTCACATATCTAAATGGGCTTTTAGTTAAATTCTGCATGAAAATATTTGAATCTCCATTTGAAGGATAAATTGCCTGTGATATAAATTTAAAAAATGATAATAACAAATAAAAATACTAATAAATTAAATAATTCAAAAATTTAAAACTTAATAATTCTCACATAATTTTTGAACCAATTCGCAAATTAAGTTTCTAGAATATAATCAACATAATTGCTGGAAATTACTAGTTGCCTATATTTTAATTGCTCAACATAAATAATCCACAAATATAAAAAGAAAGAGAAAATTGTATATCAATTTTTAATAATTCCTATTAAAGATAAAATTAAAATTTGATTAAACTTGCAATTATTTTGGGTATAAATACTCAATATATGGTGCAACCTACTCACAATTAACTAAAACGTAGCTCTGGGTTGCTTTGTGCTTTTCATCTATCTTACATATTTTTATTGCTCTTCCAAATGATCTTCCAGTGTGCTTGAAGATAGATAGTTTGTCCATAGAATCATCTTCTACCATCACATGACCTTCATCATTTCGAGGCACATTTCTATTCTTTGTATTGACATGTTCCTCAAAATAATAAGAACAAAATGATGATGCTTCTTCTACTAAATATGCATTTCAAATTGAAACTTCAATTGTTGTCTTGTTTCTAACATTCAATTTCAACTTACGAAGATACCTACAATCACAATGTTAGGTTTCAATTATATTAAATTATAATATTACTTTATGTATGAAATAATAAAATGCAGCAAATTATATGTATTTACATGTCAAAAGGATACATCCACCTATATTGCACTGGCCCTGCTATCCTTGCTTCATATGCCTAATGGACCGGCAAATGCTCCATTGAGTCAAAAAAACTCGGTGTGAATATCTGCTCAAGCTTACAAATAATAAGTGGAATTTCATTTTTCGACCTCACAATGTTATCTATTTTGATTGTTGGTGCTGTTAGGTATTTAACAAACAAAATAAGTTCTATAAGGACCTTCCAAACACTTAGGAATGTAATTCACGAAATGCAATAGGTATTAATATCTACATGAATACATGATCGTCATGATTTTTAATTCAAAATAACACAAGATTTTTATTGCTCTTCCAAATGATCTTCCAGGGTGCTTGAAGATAGATAGTTTGTCCACAGAATCATCTTCTACCATCACATGACCTTCATCATTCCGAGGCATATTTCTATTCTTTATATTGACATGATCCTCAAAATAATAAGAACAAAATCATGATGCTTCTTCTACTAAATATGCATTACAAATTAAACCTTTAACTTTTGTCTTGTTTCTAACATTCAATTTCAACTTACGAAGATACCTACAGCCACAATGTTAGGTTTCAATTATATTAAATTATTATATTACTTTATGTATGAAATAAAAAAACACAGCAAATTATATGTATTTACTTGTCTTCAGGATACATCCACCTATATTACACTGGCACTGCTATCCTTTCTTTATATGCCAAATGGACCTGCAAATGCTCCATTGAATCAAAAAAATTTGGTGCGAATATCCGCTCAAGGTTACAAATAATAAGTGGAATGTCATTCTCCAACCTCACAATGTTATCTATTTTGATTATTCTTGTAGTTAGCTATTTAAAAAACAAAATAAGTTCTGTAAGGACCTTCCAAACACTTAGGGGATGTAATTCATGGAATGCAATAGGTATTAATATCTACATAAATACATGATCGTCATGACTTTTCATTCAATATTTTTATATCTGTGCATCTACCCATATTTGACACATATCCATCAGGGAATTTCAAATTTTTAACCTATTCACACAATATCTATCTTGCCTTCATATCAAATGTGTAGCAAGCTTTAGGGAATTTTGTTGTTGCCTCATTTAGTTTAAATTCAGTACGCCGACATTAATCATTCAACTCTTGTCTTGATTTTAAAGTATATTTTATTTTTCCATCTACATTAAGGATAGTGTTGAAAATATTGTCAAACACATTTTTTTTCAATATGCATTACATCTAATTTATGACGAATATAGGAATTCCAATAGGAAAAGTCCCAAAATATACTACGTTTACTACAACCAAATATTTTGCATATTGGTCCATTACTTCTAGTAACATCCTTTTTAGTTACCTTATTCAAACATAAACTCTAAATCTCTATCATTATATCATCTTCTAAATGAACTACTGGTGCAACTGTCATAAAAGTTTTATTTTTTTGAAATGCAATTCTATTTCTTTGAAATAGATGATTCGTATGTAGAAACTTACGATGGTTATCAAACCATGACTATTTACCACTAAATTTGAGGGTAAATGCATCATAATTTTTCATGCAATGTGGGCATTTGAATCATCCTGTAGTACTCCAGCCAGACAACATTGAATATGTAGAAAAATTACTTACTATCCACATAAGGGTCGCCCACATAATGAAATTTTGCTTCTTTGAGATATCATATGTATTCACACCAAGATCCCACAAATGATTTGTCTCTACTATAAAAGGTTGTAAGAAAATATCCAGCATGTCTTTTAGATTTTTTGGGCCTAGAACCACTTTTGACAAAAATATTTATTGCTCCTTCATACACAACCACACAAGCAAGTTATAATGTGCCACTATCACTGGTCATGTTGAATAATATTATCCAGATTGCCCAAATGGTTGAAAGCCATCTATGTAGAGATCCAATCTCACATTTCAACTTTCTACTACAAAATCTTGATGTATATAATTAAAATGCTTCCAAGGAAGTAAATCTAATGGATGATGCATTACCCCTTCTTCAACCTCATACTCAAAATGCCACCTCATATCATTTCTATATCATTTGATGCATATAGTATGAGTAATCGAGGAATTAATAAAAGTAATACATATTTTTAAATACAACTTTCAATTTTTGTTGCATATCTACAACACGAAATGCCTTCTTAAATCGAGGATAATCACAAAACTTACAGCTAATTAAATCAATATCACCACCCCAATATAACATACATCCATTGAAACAACAATCAATTTTTTCCACTGGTAGACCCATTCCTCATAGTAACTTCTTAGTGTTATAAAAGTTATTAGCGATCAAATTATTATCCAGAATAATCTCCTTCATCAGTTTTGACACTTGATCAAATAATTTCTTAAACATATGATTTTTTGACTTAATGCTCATAAGTGAAGCTACAAGTAACAATTGCAAATGTGTTTTACAACTAGGCTACAACTCTTTATCTGCAGCTTTAAGCATTTCATAAAATTTATGAGCTTCAGGATTAGGTGGTTCATCCAAGTAATCCTTATTGAAGTCGGCACCGGCAGCTTTCGTGATCATTCTATGGTATGTGTTTGATGCTTCTTCACCACAAGAAAATGATTCAACCCCCTCATTTTGGTTAAAGTTCAGAGCCATTATACTTTCCCCATTATAAATCCAAACGAAATAATTTGGCACAAAGCCATATTTAGCCAAATAGTATCTTATAGTGTTTGCATCATGAAAAGGGATATTCTGACACTTGCGATGATTACATGGACACTTAATTTTTTCTCCATCCATCCATCTCGATTGACTACGTGCAAAATTGATGAAAGATTTAAGCCACTCAAAAAATCATTATTCAAAATTCCATTCATAAACCTTTAGTACATCCACTTATGATATAAACTCATTTTCTCTGTTATATTTACAAAAAATAATGTTCAAATATTATTTTGAATTAAAAATTCTGTTACTTCAAAATATACTAATAAATAAATAAAATTACTTATAGATGAATATTTAAAAATTAAATAACATGAATATCGAGGCAATGCATTTGCAGAATCTACATGAATAGATAAAGCAATTTTAGCATAATAAAGATTAATAGATATCATGCTATTACTAGATAAAGGAAGCAAAATATGATAATGTACAAGAAAGGATAGCAAAAACGAAAGAAATTTAATGTTTGAAGGGGGAGAGGGAGAGGGAGATAGAGGGAGAGAGAAGGTGGGGAGAGAGAGAGGGGCTGTGAGATGGAGATATGGAGAGAGAGAGAGAGAGGGAAGAGGGAGAGAGAGAGAGAGAAAGGGGGTAGAGAGAGGCGGAGGGAAATGGTGAAAGGGAGAGAGAGGGAGGGAGAGGGGGGGAGGGAGAGAGAGAGGGGGGAAGGAGGGAGAGAGAGAGAGAGAGAGAGAGATGGAGAGAGAGAGAGAGAGAGAGGGAGGGAGAGGGAGGGAGGGAGAGAGGGAGAGAGAGAGAGAGATAACAGGTAAGAAAGGAGAGCGAGAAAGAAAATAACAAAATAGAGAAAGTTACACAAAAAGAAAAGGAGGAAGAGAATGACACAGAAAGAATTAGAGAGGGAGAGAGAGACACAGAGAATGCAGTGTTAGAATGAGGAATTACATAAAAGAAAAACAAATTTTCTTTTATACAAAACTATCAGATATTATATCTTTTGTCATACATAAGTTCATATATGAGTCTAAGGCCTAAGGGCTGGGATTAGGTAAGTGTACCTTAATTGTTTTATACCATATATGAGCCTGACCAATGGACACTCTCATGTTATGTGCTTACATATTATTGATTATATATCTTTTGCCATTTAATCAAGTTAGTGCAACAAATTAGTATTATCCCATTAATAATTATATGTTTGTATACACATAGTATATGTAGTTATAAATAATTATATATAGTTAAACATATAGTTATATATAGATACATGCATACAAGTAGTTATAAGTAGTTATACATAAATGTATAGTTATAAATAATTATGTAGATTTACATATATTTATACATATAAGTATACATAATTAAAAATAAAGTTATATTTATTTATATAGAGTTTTTTATAGTTATATAAATATTTATATATAGTTATACACATATAGTTAAACTTTATGTTGTATGTTTTTATATATAAAATTATAAATATAGTTACATGTGGTTATGCATATAGTTACACGTATAGTTAAACTTATATTTATACATGTATGAATATATATATTTTTTAATATAATTTCTTATATTTATGCATATAGTTTTGTATAGGTATAGATATTCTAAAATAAATTTTTTATACAAATATATAAAAATGTATATTAGAATATATGTTGTTAAACATATATTTAAATATAGTTATGTATAAATTTTTTATAGTTATACATATAGTAAGATAAAATTATTTATAGTTAATTGTTATTATACGTATAATATATATAGTTATAAAAAATTATATATCATTAAACATTTAGATATATATATATATATATATATATATATATATATATATATATATATATTCATATGAGTAGTTATATTAGTTTTACATAAATATATACATAGTTATAAACAAATATATAGATTTTCATATATGTATACATGTATAAATAGATAAAAATATATTTATATTTAATTATATAAAGTTTTATTTAGTTTTGCAAATATTTATATATAGTTATACACATAATTAAATATAATGTTGTATGTTGTTATACATGTAATTATACATATAAATACACATATAGTTTAACTTATATTTATACATGTGGGTATATATATTTTTTCTTATAATATCTTATATTAATACATATCATTATGTTTGGGTATAGATATACTAAAATACATTTTTTATACTAATATATAAAAATATTTAGTAAATATATGTTGTTAATTATAAATTTTAATATATTTATGTATAATGTTTTTATAGTTATACATATAGTCAAAGACAATTATTTATAATTATATGTTATTATACCTATAGTATATATAGTTATAAATAGAGTTATATATAGTTAACCATATAGTTATATATATATATATATATATATATATATATATATATATATATATATATATATATATATATATATATATATATATATATATATATTCATACAAGTAGTTATAAGTAGTTATATAAAAATGTATAAAAGGTTATAAACAAATAAATAGATTAATTATATGAATACATATCTGTATACATAGTTACAGATATAATTATATTTAATTATATACAGTATTACATAGTTATACAAATATTTATATAGTAAAATACAATTAAATATTGTTATATATTATTAAGCATATAGTATATTTTGTTAGAAATATAGTTATATAGAATTTTACATATAGTTATAAATTATAATTAAGTTAAAAAAATAGTTATATCTCATAGTGGAAATAGGTATAAAGTTAGTTTACATAGTTACAAATATAATAAAATATAGTTATAAAAAGATTTATATAATTATACAAATATTTATAAATAATTATACATATATAGTTAAACATAAAGTTATTGATTATCCTCAAGATCATCCTAGCTTTTAATCAATGCAGGACTTTTAACATTTGGCTATCTCCCAAAGCAACGACTTATGTTTGTTTATTTATCAGAGGTTAATCACCATATAATTAGTCCAACATGATGTTCATCATAAAATTTGCCCACTAAATCACTATTATGCTCTAGAAAGTAGCATTCTATATTTCTCTCTATGGCTATCACATATTATGTTATGAGTTAACAATAATATGACATATCATCATTTTATTAATTAAATATCTCAACTATTTCACTACAATAAAATATCAATTTAGCTAGGGAATTTTAGCAAGGGATCAATCCCTAGTTAAATTATAAGGGATTAGCTAGGGAATAGCAAGGGATTTATGATCTTTTATTGGAAAAAAAATAGCAACGGATTAGCTAAAGAAAATTTTTCGAAAATTTTGCTCAAATAAAGTGGGAGATTTAGCGACGGATTTAACAATAGATTAACGATGGTAAATTTTCGTAAAATCCACTCAAAAAAAGTGGGGATTTTAGCGACGGATTTAGCGATGAAAAATTTTCATAACTTCCACTCAAAAAAATGGGGAATTTAGCGACGAATATTGCGACGGAATATCCCTCACTAATAAACGCATGAAATTAGTGATGAAATTAGTGACGAGTTTTCTCTAGCAAATTTTTAACAACGAATTTATCGACAGATTTTCCCTCGCTAATATAATCCATGATTTAGCGATGGATTTAGAGATGAATATTCCCTTGCTAATTAAATCCATGATTTTGCGATGGATTTATTGATAGATTTTTTCTTTCTAATAAAATTCATGATTTAGCGACGAAATTAGCAATAGTTTTCTCTTGCTAATAAAATCAATGATTTAGCGATGAATTTAGAGATGGATTTTCCCTTGCTAATAAAATTCTTGATTTAGTGACAGATTTTCCCTTACTAATAAATTTCTTGATTTAGCGACGGATTTTCTTTTGCTAATAAAATCTTTGATTTAGCGACATATTTTCCTTTGCTAATAAAATCCTTTATTTAGCGATAGATTTAGTGATGGATTTTCACTAGCTAATAAAATCCGTATTTTAACTATGGATTTAGCAAGCAAATATCTCTAGCTAATAAAATCCATAAATTAGTGACGAATTTATCAACGGAATTACCCTAGAAAATAAAATCTTTAATTTTCCGATTGATTTAGCGATGGAATTTCCCAAGCTAAATATTAGTGATGAATTTTTCCTAGCTAATTATATCCTGACATAATAAGCCATGAAATTTCGTAATTTCTGCCCAAAGAAAAGCGGAGAATTTAGTGATGGAATTTCCCTAGATAATTATTAGAGATGAATTTTCTCCAGCTAATATAAATCCATCACTAAATAATTATCTGAATTTATTTTTTTTTGTTTATATACAATTAGAATCGATAATTCTTTAAATATTTTTTTTTTCAAAATATATGCATTTAGCCAGGAATTTTTTTTAGCTATTTGGGTTAGAGTTAATTTCATATATAGACCATGACATACCTTTCCAAAATAACATATATATATATATATATATTAGTTTTCGATAATATTTATATATGTAGATTTATATATATAAGTTTTCAAAAATATTTATGGATATAATTATATAAATATAAGTGTGTGTATATATTTATATGTGTGTGTGTGTGTGTTTTAGAAAACTTTTGTACATTAACATATATATATATATATATATATATATAATATAATATATCTATATTTTTGAATTTTAAATTATTGTACAGGCTTATATATTTAATCTAAATATATAATTGAATTTGAAAATTACTGTACATGCTGGGGTATTTTCATGTTTGACATTTTAAATGCATTAATATGTAAATATATTTTTATTTGGTTTTATTTTTTTAAATATCTAAAGTCATGCATTTTTCTTTTTTAAATATTTTCACGTTGTGTATAAAAAAGTAATGTCGTATTTTTTTTAATATTTTCAAATCAAGGTTTAAACTCACCCGAACCTCAGCATGGCGTAGTCATGTTGTGTTTAAAGCTCACCTGAACCTGAACGTGGCATTTGGTTGAAGAAATTTTGGGTGCAAATCTCACCTGAACCGCTGAACGTCGTCATATATGGCTAAAGTAATGCAGGGTGTAAACTAATTTTAACACCTTGACTCACACTGCTTTACTCTGAAAACTAATTTGACCATCTTGACTCACTCTAGTTTTACTCCTGCTATTCGATAACAAAAGTGAATTTTCACTACAAATTGGTGCTCCAAGTGTTTTATGAAAGACAATCGATACGATTTGGTTAATGGTCAGATAATCAACAAAATCTTAACCTTAGATGTTTAATTTTTCGTTTGGAGTTAAATGGATGCATAACTGGGGGTTGAGTTCTGTTGTGATTTTATTTACCTTTTTTTTTCTTTTTATTTCATGTTATTTGATGGGATCACCCAACCCAATGATATGCATGACATACTTGATATTGAATGTTTAATTTATTTTTCTACATTTTAATCATCAACATGGTATTAGAGACATATATATATATATGTGATTTAGGGATTACAAATTATAGAAGGGAACTTACATTTATCTCTAACAAAAAAATGCACATAGTAAGGGAAACAAGTGCTCACATAAGGGTAGGAGTCATGCACAGTGTGCGACAAGAGGTGTGTACAATGTATGACAAGGGGCACACAATGCAAGACAAGTGGTAGTGAAGGCATAATGCATGATAGAGGCATAATGCATGGTGGAGGCATGCAATGTGCAATGGGTTTTTATCAAAAAACCCAAATGGTGCACAACAACATATGGTGGTGAGTGGTAATGGAAGATGATAATTTTCAACAGAATTCCTAATTAGTGTTTTTGTAGTTCTATAAAAAAAGGAGAAAAGAATTAAGTATAGTTACTTTTGTATTTTTTTGAGAAATCACAATTTTGTGATATTGTCTGGATTATCACACTAGATGTAGATAGAAGAAAGTCTTAGTTCAGTGAATTCATTATTGGAGGATTAGTCACATAAAAAATAATTATTATATACTATTTTTAGAGAATAGATCAATAGTATTATGTTGTAGAGAGAGAGATAGACTTTTAGTCAGAGCTATCTAGGGGTCTTCACAGAGTCAATTCATCACAACACTTACTAAGAATGAGTATACAAAATTTTTCTCTAAATAATAATAAATTATTCTTTTCTTATAAGTATCATTGATTATTTTATTTGTACTCTCATTTCATATTTATTTATTATCAAGACAAGAGTAAATATTTATATCATTGGTAATTATATTTTATTTTTAATTTTCTTTTCTTATTTTGAAAATATTATTATTACCAATTAAAAAATATTAAAAAGTTATTGATTATGCTATTATTCAGCTTTAATCTTTATTACTTATTTGTATCATATTTATTTTTGATTGTCCTATTAGTTTATTTTATGTGAGTTATCTTTTTAGATAATTAAATCATAGCTTTATTATTATTTCTATTATTATTTATTTGAATAATTAGCAGACTCTGAGGAAGATTCTATTTGAGATTAAGTAGGTTGAATTATATATTCTTTCTTTAACAATAAGGACTCTCTTTATATATATGAGTATTTTGAACTTATTACTTATGCATTCCCAACTTGAGTATTTATCACTAGTAAAATTGAGAATACTTTATTATTTTCTTAAGGATATTTTTATTATAGAATATGAGACATATCAACTACAAAAGCTTAATAATATTTTGTACCCTATATGCTAGTTTGAGTTGATTAAGTACTTATGCAATCTTATACAATAAAATTAGGGGTGTCAAGTGTGATGGGTGGCTTGAGCATGACCCATGACATGACACAATTTAGACATATCAGGTTTGTCATGATATGGTTCAAAATAATGTCTGGGCCTCACTCGTGCTAGCCTATGGCACTACTCCTATGGGAACACACGAGCCTCATGTTGTATCAGGTATGGCCGATGAGGCAGGCACATTGACATGAAATGTGGCATGACCACATCTGAAAAAAGCATTGATTTTAAAATGGTTTCTATTTGCTAATTGGAAAACACTTGTTGCTGTGCTGTTGGCCAAAATAAAAAAAAATTATAATTATTTTATCTATTGGATTACATCCGAATATAATGGTTTAATGGGCAAAATTCGATATATGGTTGTTAAATTGATAAAATATTATTTATAGATATAATGTTATTTTATCTATAAATAATATTTTGATATATTTTATTTTTCATAATTTATTTGTAATTACGTCTTCTCTGCCCTCTTCTTCTGGCTCTTCTTTAAAATTATAAAAGCATCATAGTATCCTGTTTGTGCCCATAATTTTTTTTAATTATATATTAATTTACCAGAATGTCAGAGTTATTTTATGATGAGCTATGACTTCGAAGCATGATAATATGATGTAGAGGTAAAAAAAATACATGCTGCCCACATAAAATAAAGATATATATTACATTGCATATATTTTATTTAATAATTTTTATATAAGTAAATAAATTAACAAAAAAATTAAAATATTAGGAAAAATACTATTCTTTTTCTCATGCTTTAGTCTCTTAAATTAAAAAATAACAAATAATAAATATTATAAAAATGAATTAGACTTATATATAAATAATAGTTGTAACTTGATAGAAATATTTGAGGTCGAAACTAAGTTTTCTTTTATGACATTGAGTCATGTGACTAAAAAACTTAAAAATAAGCAAACTTCGATAGTATACACACATTTTAACATAATTTTAAATAAAATTTTAGAGATATCTAAGAAAATTCGATATAATATATATATTATGAAAGATATATATATGTAGGAGGGGATGTTGGTGGCATTGACCACTATAAAAGATATGCCTTAAAAATATGGTGCATTAGATCTTAGACAAACTTAATTGAGTGGTGAAATTTTGAAATGGTATCAACTTAAGGTTTATTGACTTCATTTATGACGATGAGTTTGGAACGAAAGACTTGATAAAATTCATATTATGCAAACTTTCTTTTAATTTATTTATCATAGAATTTCTAGGTAAATTAGTAGGAATAACATAATAATTAGTAATTAATGAACTTAAAAAGCAATGAAGTGATTTTTGTGACTTTCGATATTTAGATTAGTTGTGATGATGTATTCACATAAGTTATCACCGACTATATTGATTTTAAGTAGAAAATTAAATAAAAAGTTATAATTTCATGAGAATGTTTATCCTCAGTATGACTCTCTATATATGAGTGTTTTTCAAAGATCTTTAGAGAATATGATATTCAAAATAAAATTTTTAGTATTATATTTAGTAATGTTTCAAATATAAGTGTTGTGATTAATATGTTGGTGAGTATTATTAGAGATGTATCATTAGATGATATTTTTTTTGTTAGTTATATGTATCATATAATTAATCAAATAGTGCAAGAATGAATAAAAATTGTTTTATTCATATTTGAAAATATAACAAATTCACTAAAAGTTAAATATATTAAGATACCTAGCATACAATAAGATTTTTACATTTTATGTTCGCAAGTAGGCTTAAAAAAGAAAAAATTTCAAATGAATGTTAGACTCCATTAGTATTATACATAGTTCATGTTGAATTCAAGTGTTGGCTATCAACACTTGATATTCAACTACATCAATTGTAAAATTAGTAAAATTATTATTAATAATTTAGATTATAAGATAAAAATTTAGTTTTTGAAATTCTTAAAGATTTTTATGATATGATATATATGTCTTAACTTATCTACATTCTTACTATGTGTATTGTATTTAAGTGTATATGTAAAATTAGTTATACATTTAACAAATATAGAAAATATACATTATGAATGTTATCTTTTTATTATTTGATTGCATCTATGGATAATAAGGTTAAGATGGAAGAGTTATAAAACATATTAAAATATGTATTCACATGCATTAATAAAATAGAATAAACATATTGTAGGATTCATGAATAATTAGATAATATGTTTAAATATTATGACACTAAGTATTATAGTGTTAGTGAGTCTTTTAGATAGTTTTCGAGTATAGATATTTATTTGAAAACGATAATTTTTACATTTTGTTAGCTAGAGATAAATGATGTGATGGTTTTTCGAATAAGAGAGAGCTATATCGGTACTTAGATATTACTTATTGCTCTATTTTATCATATGATTATATTAAGAATTTAGATATATTAAATTAGTGAAAATAATTTAAATCCATCAATCTCATATTATCTAAGATTATATGTGATCTACTAACTCATCTGATATCTAACATAATATCGAATCCTATATATTTTGAGAGTATGAATAGTATTTTAGATAAGAGACTAATATTGTGACCATACATGATAAAAGTATTCTTATGCTTAAAAGACTGAGAGGATCCAGAAATAAGTTTTTTGGATTATGTGAAATAATTGCTAGTGAATGATAACTCACATGACATCAATGATATCGAGGTTTGACCATAAGTTTGAGATGTGACGATCTGAACCATACAAATTTATTGTGGATATTAGAAGACTGACATTTATTATTGCTAATTACTATTGATTGTCATGATTTTTACTTTGTTTTCTAATTTATTATTATTTGTGATATCATAATTAAATCAAAATCATGAAATAGATATATTTTTTATTGAGTTATGATTTTTATTTATTTTTATTTTAAAAATTAAAATTCTATTTTCAAAATTAACATTATATGACAAAGTTAATGCCTATGACTTCCCACCTGGATGCCTAGTGGATGCTAGGCATTGGCTGATGGGTTGGCGTGTTCAGTACAGTTTAGTGGCAGTGGCCACAGGCCATTGGGCACTAGATAGCTGCCAATAAGCTAGTGTTAGCATCCAGTAGCCAGGAGCCAACCAACTAGCTAGAGTGAGGGGGCACAGGTAGTGGCCAACCCAACACACCAGGCTGAGAAAAATGGGTCTTTGGGCCATGTTAGCACCTAGCAGCCAGGTGCTCCTTAGTCATGCCTTAAGAGTAGGAATGCCTTAGGCACACAATAAGTGTAGGTACCAAAATGCCTTTGCCATAGTGCCTCGCTTGGGGAGAGGCATGCCCATATGTGAAAGAAAAAAAAGGCACGAATTACTACAAGCGCTCCTTATGGGAGGCAATCACTTTAAATGTCGTCCCCCTCCCACCACAAAAATCAGACCCGAAGAGATGCATTATCTCTCTCCTTTCTTCATAAAATTACTAAAAATCATACAAATTCATCTATCTCATATTATCTAAGATTATATGTGATTTACTAATCTTTTTGGTATCTTTCATATTATTGAGTTTATTTTTTTTGTGATTATTTATATTATTTCTGATAAAAGTTTGATATTGTGACCATATATCATAAAAATATTATCATGCTTAAAAGAGTGTGAGGATTCATTAATTAGTCTTTAGGATCAAGTGAAAAAATTACTAGTGGATGATGACTCACATGACATCGAGGGTATCGATGTTTTGACAAAAATTTGTGATGTGACAATCCGAACCATACAAACTTATCTTGGATATTACAAGACTCACATGTTATTATTGTTGACTACTGTTGATTATTGTGTTTTTTACTTAATTTCTAATTTATTATTATCTATGATATTGTGATAAGATCAAAATCAAAATCATGAAATAGATATATTTTTTTTTGAGTTGCCTCTTATTCATTTTCATTAACAATATAATATAGATTATTTTTAATATTTAAATTGTTAAAAATTAAAATTATATTTAAAAAAACTCTATATGACAAAGTTAGTGTCTATGGCCCCTAGCCTGATGCCTAGTGGCCACTAGGCACTAGTTGATGTGTTGGCCTAGCCAGTATAATTCAGTGGTTGTTTCCATAGGTCATTAGGAAATGGCTAGCAGCTAGTCGGCCAGAGTTAGTAGAAGGAACCAGCCAACCAACCAAGGTGAGGTGGCATAAGTTGTTGCCAACCTGACCTTGTCCTGCCCAACACGTTTGCCTGGGAAAATTGGCATTTGGGCCATTTTAGCACCCAACGGCCATGTGTGCCTTAGGCACACCTTAAGACACTAGCTAGTACAATCAAATGGTTGTGGCCATAGGCCACTGGGAATTGGCTAGCTGCTAGTCAGCCAGTGTTAGCACCCAACAGGCAAGGACCGGCCAACCAACCAACTAGGGTGAGGGGGCATAAGTAGTGGCCAACCTGATCCTATCCTACCCAACATGCCTGGCTGAGAAAAGTGGGCTTTTGGGCCATGTTAGCACCCAACACCCTTGTGTGCCTCAGACATGCCTTAAGACTCACGTGTTACCATTGTTGACTATTGTTGATTGTCGTTCTTTTTACTTAGTTTTTATATTTATTATTATTTGTGATATTATGATGAAATCAAAATCATGAAATAGATGTGTTTTTTATTGAGGTGATTATTATTCAATTTCATTTACAATGCAATACAATTTATATTTAGTGCCCATGGCACCTTGCTTGATGCCAAATGGTCACTAGGCATTGGTTGACGGGTTTTCCTAGCTAGTACAATCTAGTGAATATGGCCATAGGCCACTGGGCACTGTCTATTTGCTAGTCAGCCAATGTTAGCACCCAATAGTCAGGAATTAGCTAACTAACTAGGGTGAGGGGACATAGGTAGTGGCCAACTCGACCATGTCCTACCCAACACGTCTAGTTGAGAAAAGTGGGCCTTTGGGCTATGTTAGCACAATGGCCATGCGTGCCACAGGCATGCCTTGAGCTCAAGCATGCCTCAGGCATGCCATATTCACTGTCCCCACAATGCATCACTCTCAATAATATTTACAAGTAAGAGGTTAAGGAAAGAGCCGATATTTTATTTTCTAGATGATTATATGATGTTGAAATTAATTTAATATAGTGAACTATATTAGTTCTTAACCAATGCTGGAGATAATCGGGTAATATGATTTGAAATATAAAAGATCTAACTATCATGATATGAGAGTTGCTAGTCTAAATAAAGAATTAATTCTTACAAAAAATTTGATATTTTATTTTGTAGATAGTTATATATTACTGTACTTCATTTAATATAGTCAAATATATTAGTTCTTAACCAATGGTTGAAAGGCAAATGGGCAATATTATTTGAGATATAATAGTTTTAATTTTTAAGATGTGAGAGTTACTAGTCTAAAAAAAGAATTAATTCTTATAATGAATATGATGAAGAATCATTTTACATAATGGAAGTAAAATGAATATTTAATTATATCGAATGAATGAACTAATAGGAAAGAAAGAATTTTGGTGAATTTCATGGTGAATTTATAAAGAAAAATCATGTATTCATGTTTATAAAACCTATTGATATTTTTTTTATGATCAAGACGAGAGATAAATTATTTAAATTATTTGATAGTTTGGTGAAAAAAGTTAACAAAGATAATATTATTCAAGTTATAATAGATAATACTTCAAATTATGTGATAGTAAATATTTAAAATTTAATATGATTTTTTTATTATATTATTTAGGTTATTACTCATTATATATTATTTCTATATTAATGTTTACCTTTAACTTATATAGGTAGATTGTTGAAATAAAAAAGACAATATTTGTAATGGATACTATGTATTGCATATTTTCTTGACTTATTGTTGAAAGATATTGAAAAACTATCATATATCAAGAAGAGAATAAAGAGAGTTATATTTATATGTGGTTGTATTTATAAGAAAGTGAGACATCTTAATATGCTTAGATGATTTATTGAGCAAAATTAGTTGTTGAGGCTTACAAAGATGAGGTTTGTAATGGTCTTCATCTCCTTATCTCGTATTAATAAATAAAAAAATAACTTGAGGAAGTTATAAATTGGCAAAAGAGGAAAAGAGAATAAATATAATTTTTATGCCTCATCTTTAGAATACTGTAATATTTTTTTAAGGTGTCAAACCCTCTTGTACATATTCTTTGCTTGGTGGTTGGTGAAAAGAGGCATACAATGAGTTACATTTATGTTTTCATGCAAAAGATAGAAAATAATTATCAAAAGCTTTAATGAGAGTGAAAAGAAGTATAAGGAAATCATGAAATTCATTATTACGTGGTGAGAGATTTAGTTTCATCAACCTTATATTCAGCTAGAAATTTTTGTACACAGAGTTTTATTATGATATAAAAGGATTAGTAGTAAATCTAGATTCAAAAATCTTTGGAGATATATGTAAATGTATGTTGAGATTGATGAGATAGAGAGGTGAATAAGATACAATTATATCATAATTGGATTTGTACATGCATTCTAAATACCTTTTTGATTATGATTTTTCCATACGAACAAAAAGTCTTAACTATTATGTTTGTTTTTTAATTTAGTTATTTACTGTTTTTAAATTAATATTTTTTTTATTAAAATATAAGAAATATTTAGCTAATAATTTATTTATATTAATTATAATTGAATAATGAAGTATATTTGGATCTAATATTAATAGTTTGTAAAAATTTGTATTGTGGCATCTAAACCTAATATATAGTGTATCTGGTTGTGAAATAAATTAAAATATCTTCGAGAATGTAAATTATTAAAATAATTATGAAAAATTAATATCTTTATTATATTATTTAATATAATATATAATCTAATAATCATAATTTTTTTAGATTTATAACAAGAGGAGAAATAAGTTGGAATATTAATGCTCGAATGATTTGATGTATATTAAGTGCAATTGAGCCTTTATAAAAAGATTCAATGAGCATCATATTATTGATTTTATTTTTTTGGAAGATATAAATTATAACAATAAATAATTGATGAAAAAAAAGAAGATGAAGATGTTATAGAAGATAATTTAGCATTTGAGAGTAATGATTTAACTTGTGGTGTTGTTGTAAGAGCTAGAGGAGCTAAAAGTTTATATAAAAATTTAAGTAAGTTCAAGCAAAATATAAATATCAAAATTAATATCATCAAGTTTTAAATATACATTTACTTTTATTTTGTTTGATGCAGATAAAAAAATGATCCAATTATCATGAGATGAAGATTAAGACAAGTGAGAGTTCAAGAGTGATGATGAAACAAATGATAGTAATGATGATTTTATGGATTTAGAGTTTGAGCAAGATCTATAAGTATTTATTTTGTATATCTTTTTAAATTTTTAATTTTTTTTATACAAAAATTATAAAAGATATTTTATTTTTATTATTGATATGCTATATTTGAAGTTTAATTTTTTAACTTTATTTATTGGATTGTTATAATTCAATTATTTTATTATATTATTCTTAATGATAGTGATGTTGAGAAGTACTAATAATATATATATTTTTATGTTTAATGATATATTTTTTTGATTTTATTTTATTAATAGATAAAAATTATAAATAATTCTTTAGTTAAATATAAAATTTTATGTATTTTTATGTAGAGTATGTCACAAAAAAAAATTTCGCCTTTATTGCCCCTTGAGCCTCCATGCTCCAAAAGGGGTTTGTGCCTCGATGCACTTTGCCTTGGTTTGCCTTGCATCTCGGTGTGTTTTGCACCTGGGTGCTCCTTGTGCTTGGGTGTGACTCGTGTCTCGGTGTGCCGTTCATCTCGAAGCATATTGCATCTCAAATAACTATAGACGAGCCTACCTCCTAGGATGATATGTAGATATGACACGACCCGATTGACATCTTTAACTTAAACATATGAAAACCTAATAAAAATATGATTAAAGAGAGATTTAAGTATATGATCATATTTGTTGTTGACTCTTCAAGATATATTTGGATATATCTATTTCGTGATAGATCATAAGTCTTCTTTGGTTAAAATTTTTTATAAATTGATAAAAACTCAATTCGATAAAATTAAAAAAAATAAAAAAATAATAATATATTATAATTTATGTCATATCAATTTAATATTTATTATAAAGATCATCAGATTATATACTAGACTTTTTTGTAATATCATACCTTCAACAAAATAAGGTGGCTGAAGGAAGAATAGACAACTGATTGAAATGACTCATATTTTTACTTGGAAAGAGTATTCCAAAATTGTTGTTTTTTAGAGTTTTTTGTTTACCTTATTTTTTTTTTTGATTGTTCTCTAGGATGAGACAAACTAGTATCCAAGGCCTTGAGTTATATCTTTCTTGGATACTTTAGTTCCCAAAAAGAGTATATTTGTTACCTTAGACTAATAAAATTGAAATGAGTATAGATGTTAATTGTTTAATAATGATTTATTCTTTAACATGCTTAGGTATAGTGTAAATATATATATATATATATATTGCATTTGGATTCATCACTCTGTCTCTTATCTATAACCCTGCATCGCCCTTTAGTTGATAGAGAGAGTCACTCATTGACTATATTTGATCATGTTGGTTTTGAGCATGATATTGTTCTCATAGAATCAGCATACTTGCCAACAAATTCAGATTATATTGAGTCTAGTGAAAGTGAGAGTTCTCAATTAGAAGGATTTTTTTAATATATAAATTACATAGTATTATAAGTGTGTGCACCAATACAGACTCATAATGTTGGAAATTATGACACTTGAACATTCATAACTTAGAGTATATACTAGATGAGAGAAACATGCCTAGCTTGATAGGATAAGAGGTGATCCTATCGAGGAGCAAAACAATTTTATATGCAGTCCCTCTGACCGTGACCTTTCGATTGCTCTATGAAAATGAGAGAAGAAGTGTACTCAATACTCGATTTCACATAGTTCGTTGCACTCTTATTTTATTTTATATTATTTCTTTTATTATTTCTCTTGATGATACTAGCATTATCTTTTTCTGAGATATTATATCATTTAAGAATGTGTCAGACTATGATAGATGAGATGTATATCCATAGCTATAATGAGATCAGACAACTAATATCATGATCTTCGAGAAAGTCTTTTGTTGGATGCATTTTATTGCTTTCTATGAAGGCAAGTTTTGATGAAAAATCATATCAACTTAAAATGAGATTTATAGTGATGTGATACAATCAGATATTTGGTATGAAATATCATGATACTTAATCTGTAGTAATCAAGTTGACTTCGGTATGTATTTTCATTTATTTACAATATCTCATGGTTAGAGTATACACAAACTAAACTTGAAAAAATAGTTTTTTATTATAAACTTCAGATGGAGGTATATATGAAACAACTACTATTGTTTTGGATAGTACAATCAAGTGTGGTTTGCATATTGTAGAATGTATTATATGGTCTAAAGTAGTCACCTGAGCCTGGTTTGCAAGATTTTGTCTTGTAGTCACTTTATTTGAGCTAATCAAATACATTATTGATCTTTATATTTGTTCTTCTTGAGGATTCAATTATCTCATGTAAAATTTATCTATTGGTAGAGATAATAAAAAGGGTTTAGGACATATTGCCTTATATAAATTTTTGGACTACTTGGAATGAATGAAATGTGAGTGATTAAAAATAGTTGCAACAATATTTTGGCAACAATATTTTTGGATGTGGGATTGTTTCCACAAGGAATTAGTGTAGTGCAGTATCAGTGCAAATGCACCATCAATATAACATGGGGTTTGTTTTGATTATTTTTGTTTTAATAAATATTTTATCTTTTCTGTTGAATCATATTTCTTGGATATTCATATATATATATTCCTAAATTCATAAATATTTTCATATTGAATTTTATATATTCATCCGTGATAGAAGAGTTGGATTTTGATAATTTAATTTCTTAAACAACTAGAAATTTGTTAGGCAAGAAAATGGACAAAAATCATTTTTTAAGAAATTTTTTTTCAAAAAAGGTATTCTAAAACTATCATCGAGATAACTAAGTCTTTATTCTAGTTTCCTTTATTGCCATATACAACTTTAGTATATTTAGCTATAATTTTTTTTTTCATTTATTTCTTTTTACTTTGTTTTTCAAATATCCAAATGAATTTTTCTTTTTTGGCATGATATATTGGAAGTCTTATTGCAAGTTTATTCAACAACCAACACTTGAAATGTTTAATTTTTTTAACTAAGATTTATTTTTTAGGCATGGAGATCAAATTTAGTAGGAATGGAAGTGGACATGCATGAAATATGGCACTATTAAGCAAAATCGCATCACACGTAGCTACCTTTACAGATTTTCATCAACTAGCTATTATTGTTGGAGGATGCTTTGCAATTGTAGCAGTGCTACACTTTGTTTTCCTTATATTTCAACATCTCAGATCTTATTCCAATCCAGAGGTTTGCATTTAAGTTTATTATCTGACAATATAAATTCTCATTTATCATCATGATCATTGTTGGGCATTTTCCTTGCCATTTGGACTTACCTAAACTAATCAATGTTCTAATCTATTCCAATCCATATATAAATATTTTTATTTTTTTTATTTTTTTAATTTTTTTAATTTTTTTAATTTTTTTAATTTTTTTAATTTTTTTAATTTTTTTTATTTTTTTAATTTTTTTTATTTTTTTTATTTTTTTATTTTTTTTATTTTTTTTATTTTTTTTATTTTTTTTATTTTTTTTATTTTTTTTTATTTTTTTTATTTTTTTTATTTTTTTGTAACTTACCTAAATAAAAAATAGATGTAATAGTAGACCTATCTATATATAATTAAAGTGATTCTCCGATATAATTATTAATTATTTTTTAGTTTTCATTTTATTTCTTTCCCAGATCTTTACCTTATGACTCATCAATTATATTTATTTATAAATTGAACATTTTTGAATATCATTGTTATAATTTTATGTGTGTTTATTTATTATATTATTCTTAAATATGTTTGAGTGAAATGATATTGAGCTAATTGATTACTTGGAAGTTTTTTGCGTTACATATATATTGGAGGTAATGCATTTGTACAATTATAATTATTTATAGCTAATGGTAGTATGTCTCAGGTTGGAGACTTTTAGACGTAGTCACTATAAAATTTCCGGAGGTAAGACTATCGATATATTAAACTTTCTCAGATCTCTCATAAAAATGGGAATCTTGTATACTGAGTATGACTTCCATGACCTCCATTTATTATATATATTTTATAATAATAGGAACACCCGATTTATGGCCTGCTCAATTTTTTTTTCTTTATTAATAATTAGGTTTGCTGTTTGAGTTATGATTTAGCATTTTATTTTTTTTTCTATCATAATATTTTCTTCTTTAATTTATAAGTTAGGGTTTGCAAATCATAAAAGTATCTCTGCATTTACATGGTGTTACTATACAATGTGTGCACTTAGTTTATGCAACAGATCTACATGGTAAATAGCTGACGTGAATGCATAGTGATGTTGATGTAGTGTTAGTGTTGATGTGGAACAATGATAGTGTGCGTGTTTGTGTGGAGGACAAGATATTAATAGATTATCGGTGTGGTTGTGGCATCGACGTAGTATTTGTGCAGTGGCATTGACAATGTGATAGTATTTGTTGGGTTGAGGCAAAGTGTATGCATTGTCTGATAGTGTGGCAGTTGCAGAGGTGTCAACATGGTATTAATGTGTATTGTGTAGTGTTGTGTAGTGTTGTGTGCACAATAATAGTGAATGTGTAATAATTTGGGCATTATGGTGTAAGTGTAACAGTGCAATGTGGTGTGAAGTGTAGTGCAGTGCACCGAGGTATGAAGAGTGATGTAATGTGTATTTCACATAAATCTTATATGGAAATTAGTTTCCTTAACTAGGCTGTATATTTTTTAATTATTTGGATCTTATTAATTACTTAAAAAGTCAAAATTGCTTAGTTGTATGTTTTTTACATAGCTGTAGCTTAGTCCTAATTGTACAGCTATATGTTTTCTTTACATAACTATAACTTTAAAGTTGGTCATACACCTAACTTTTAATTATTTTCTTTATGCTTTGATGAGAGTTCTCAATTTGTGAGATGGCATAATGATTTTGACTTCTATATAAGAGTTTTTTATGTATGTTTTTAAATTAATTTTTTACTGTTGCTTATCTTCAATGATATTTTTTTAAGCACTATTTAATTTAATATCTTATATTATTTTTGATATTAAAGGTATGTCATGGTCTATGTATGAGCAAACCTTGAATTACACAATCTTCTCATATAATAATTTAAATTTGATATTATAAAAAAATAATAAATATATAAATACTAATAAAAATTTATATTAAATATGATTAAAATAACTATTTTTTGATTATAATTTAATTAAAATATTATATTTAATTTTATCTGAAATATTTATTTATGATATTTAAATATTTGTATTACAAAACATTATATAATTTATTATATAATTATAATATTTATAAAATATTTTAATTAATATATAAAAATATATAAAAATTACAACTAATAAAAAACTAAAATACACAATTGTTTGATTACAAAGAAATTATAAAATTATCTGAATAAATGAATAAATAAGTAAATATTTATAAAAATAAAAGTATAAAATAATTTTTTTATAATTATAGAAATTTTTTTAAAATATATTAACTAAAAGATTTTAAATTTTTGAATTATTATAAAAATTTTTTAATTTTTCATAAAATTTAAAAGAAAAAAAGTTGATAATTTAAGATTAATATATTGTTGTTTTAATTATATAAAAAAAAATTGATTATTTAAAAAATTAATATTTTAGTGTAGTTATTAAATGAACACTTCAAACATTAAAATTTATAATGATTAAAAGATTTTAATTATATGCTTTTATAATTATTTCATATTATATTAATAAAAGATAAATTGAATTCTTATAAATTTATGACCATATTATATATATATATATATATATATATATATATGAATACTTTATTATTATATAATATTATTATATAATATTATTATATTTATTTATTAAATAATATCATTAATGGTTAAATAAAGATTTATTTCTATTATTTTATTTAAAGTATGTATTTTTTATAATTTTATTTTAGTGTTATTTTTTTATATTTTATTTTATAATAGTTTATTATATATATAAGGTTTTATTAAAATGCTTTTTATCAAAAAACAGAGCCCACACTTCAAACTGTGCATTTAATGGTAGCAATAACAATGTTTTAGGGTTCTCACAGGTGATCTACAATGTCATAGCTTACGGTGGTGTTCATATAGACATGAGAACAATGCTAGGTACCATTTCTATGCATCAATGGTTCAGTTGAACAAAAAAGGTATAATATATGGACAAGATAAAAAAATATATAAAGATAAAAAAATAGTGAGTGTGGGTGTGTGTGTTTGGACACATATAGTTATACTATATTCATGCTGTATGCATATAAATTGCATATATACATGCGTATGCATTTTTAAGTAAATATAAAGAAATATCTGATGCATACATGCATGAAACCACCATTCTTTAGTTTTTTTATTGCTGAATATTACAGACCATCCCCATTAATCCGAAGCCTTTTCTTAACAACTTGACTGGATAGTAGATCATTGTAAAACTCTAGTGGGGAATGGAACTCAAAGGTGAGCTACCTCGTGTTCTTTTCCTGTGCATTGTAGTTTTTTTTCTCATTTTTTTTTCTTTGGTGTTTTTTAGGTTTCCTTGCTTCGGTGGATTTCTATATGAACCTACAGGTGTGAAAAAATTCAATACCACATAGCATGTGGTCATTTCAACTTCCATTTCCCTTTTGTTTGACACTTTCTAACTTTCTTATAATTAACCCTGGACTGATGCATGAAGCTGGGAAACATAGAAGAATATATTGATGGTCAGTTCACTGGAAATCTTGGAGAAATCTTGATTCGGAATTTAAAAATAAGCTTATGTTTATCTTGTTGTGTGAAATTTTTAGTAAATGGCACTTGGTGTTGTATGCTATAGTCTATCTGTTTATCAGCAACATTGTGTTGTGTTCATTATTGATTTGTAAATATAGTATGTTATGCTTCATATGCAGGTGTAACAATATTCTCTATCTACATGGAGTACCAGATGACAAATAAATAGAAGATACTTACCATGCCTGAGAGACCTAAATGTGTGTTTTTTAAACCCAAAAATATTTCCTTCTGTTGTCTTTGATGGTATGTGTATTTGCATGAAAGTACATGTGTCTGTGTTTAGACACACACACACACAAGCACATACATACATGAACAAGTATACATACATGCAACTGATTGCAATGTTAAAAAAAGTGATGTTAGAAGTGCAGCTAAATACAAAAAGGGAAATTACAGATACAAGGAAGGAGTTGGAGGGGGAGAGGAAATGTAAACTATAACTAAAGGAAGCAATGCAAATGGCCGTGGAGGGAAATGCTCAGGTGCTAGAGTAGTATGCATATTTTGAGGAGCTAGGGAAAAGAAAGCAACGTTAATTTCATAGCCAGATTATATTGTATGCACTGTCATTAGATTCATGGATGAAGAATAATATGTAATCAAGTTTTGTTATATTTCTATTTTAACTATGTAAGATATTATATCAAAATATTTTATTAACTGATTTTATTTTTTATTAATTATAAATATTGGTTTATAGTTTATATTTTTATTAAATTTAATATAAAAATTAAAAAATATGCAATTAAATTTTTTGTAAAAAATTAAAAATGTGAAAATAAATTTGGAATGAAAATAGCTAGGGATTTTCTCTCACTAATTTAGCTATGAAAATTTTCCCACTAATTTAGCTAGGGAATTTCCCTCGCTAATTTTGCTTTAGAAATTTCCTTCGTTAATTTTGCCATGGAATATAGTACTTGTTAATTTTTGCGACAAGCACTTTAGATTAGGAAAGGTTCCATCATTAATCCATTATTAATCTACTTTAGCAATGGAAACCCCCCATTTTCTAGGGAATTTTCCCTAGCTACATGGGATTTTTCTTGTGGTGCATGATGTCGAACTCACATTGACTATTACGAAATCATAATTAAAAAAAAACTAAATTAAATTACTTCATGTGAAGAATTGAAAGATGAGGCAGATAAGTTCATTGTGTTGCAGTTCAACACTTCCACATTCACAAAATAATGATCCATTGTTTCAACTAATAGATTTATGAATTCTAAAATTGCAAGCTCATTCTGCAACATTTATGATTCTAGTCACTAATATCATTGCTCATTTAATAGCAAAAAAAAAACAAAAAACAAAAAATCAAAACAAATTGATCTGGCTCAACTTGAAATACAACTTTGTAGATGCGATAAGAACTTACATCATTGTTGTCAATGCCAACTAGGATAAATGAAGATGCATGGCACCGGTATATGATTTTGTAGTTATGATGCTCCACAAATGAGTACCACAAAGAGATCACAACACACAAATAACTTCAAATAGTGGAACAATACCCATGGCTGTGAAGAATCTACATCTATAAGAAATAGAATCAGAAAAGAAGTAACAAGATGATTAAAAAATAATAATGACCCACTGCTTTATCTGCTTAAGGCATTTCAAAATGATTTAACCTTATAGGGCATGCAGTTCTTCAATAGCTCACCATTCATAGTTGAACTTCCATCATTATATGGTAGATAATAGTTATTAAATTCTTGAATTGAACTTACATCATCATAAATATATATCATACAGACAAAAGTCTGCATATCTTTTTAGTTTGTACAAATTATTAGGTGGTGATTAATAAAAGGTAAACCGAATTATTCTAATTCAACAATATTTCAAAATTAGTTTAGTTGATCGTGAGGATTTTATGCAGAAAAAAGAGATCCAAGTAGAGATTATCACTTATAGACTTATAGATAACATTAATAATGTCCCCCCCTCCCCCGCTACTAATATCTCTAGGGGCTATACATAGCTGAGTCTACAGATTCTCCAGTAGGTTTTTCTACAAAAATTTTCTCCATTGAACCATTTTTTTTCTAATATAGATGGACATAGAGTGAGCAGAAGTCTGACATATCTTTTTTCTTGATTTACATACATTGAACTTGTTTGCCTTTGTGCATGAAAACTCACGTGGGGCAAGATAAATGTTATCCCTTGTCATTCTTGCATTCAAAATAATACATGCTGCTCCCCTATTCGCATCCACTTATGATAAGATTTGCCAGCTCTAATTTTCTATGTGCTTTCATTTCTATATCCCCATCTATAGTAGAAGGAAATCTTTATAGTCAAATAAGCAACAACAGTAACAATCATGTTTGTAGAATAGAATACCAATGTCTTTTTGATGGATTTGATGAAAAAGGATGTGTAGAAGAATCAAGAAATATGAATAGAGAAAAGAAGAGATGCCTAACAATAGATCAAGTGAAGGCAATGAAGAAAAACTTTGAAGTGGAAAACAAGCTTGAACTAGAGAGGAAAAAAAACTGGCTCATGAACTTGGCTTGCATCCAAGACAAATAGTTTTTTGGTTCTAAAACCACCATGCTAGGTAGAAAACCAAACATTTAGAGAGAGATTATGGCCTCCTGAAAGAAAATAATGACTCACTAAAGCTCAATTATGAAGGCCTTAAACATTATCACGAAGCCTTGATAAAACAAATTAGGGAACTAAAGGCACATCTTAATGCTGATAGCACGGAGACTAGTATTTTGTTCAACAAGGGGGATGGTCTTTTATCAGAAATAGACTAAAAGGAGTTTAAGAGTGGATTATTAGATAGTGATTCGAGTGTTATCATGAAGGATGATAATAGGTTGGATTGTTGGATTTCTTCTATCAGGTTGAAAAATTGTACCAAATCATTTATCAAATTACGATAGTCAAGCATGGAATCATGGATTAATACATGCAGACATGGAATGGGGTTGAAGATTATAAAAGCACACATCCTCACCTTTGAATTAGTTGCTATCTACTTCAACCCGGAAGTTGTAACTTGTAATGCTCATGACCTAGTGCACAGAAAAAAAAATCTTATGCGAGTTTTAGGTTTTTATGCTCATGACCTAGTGCATAAAAAAAATACTAGACTAGTTTTAGGTTTTTATGCTCATCACCTGCTCACGACATGGTGCATGAAACTATGTTCATCATAGTTCCTCTTCCGAAAGGAACTTTGATGAACAGTGAACACATGCGACTTTTAGGATTTTATTTATAACCATAAAATAAATAATATATATATATATATATATATATATATATATATATATATATATATATATATATATATATATATATATATTATGGTTATAATTTTTTGTGAATTAAATATATTTTTATGAATATAATAAAAAATTTATAGTCATAAAATATTATATTATTTGATATATTTTAAAATTTTTAAAAAATCCTAAATTAACTTATAATGTGATCATAAAAATAAATATTTATTTATTTTAATAAGAATAGAATATAAAAAGCTAATAATCAAAATCATATGCAATGGTTTAGTTATTAACAATTTTAGTAAGGGAAAAAATAAAACATGAATTCAAATAAACTAAGGTCAATTTGATAGAACTTTTCAAATGTGTTAATAAGGCAAAAAATTATTTTAAGTTTTTTTAGGACAAAAAATATATATCATTAGTAATATTTAAAAAAAAAATTGAAACTCTAAAAAACACATGAAGTGTTCTTTTAATAAACACTTGGAGATTATATTTTTTATAACACTTGAAGTGTTATTTTAAAAATTCAAATTTTTTTGTAAATATTTTTTAAAAGATTCCTATAATCATAAAAATAGTTTTATTACAGTTTTATTAATATAAATATATTCATTATTTTAGATTTTTTATAAATATTTTTTTATAAACATACAAATAATAATTTTAAGCTTTTATTAAAACAAATGTTTATGTATATTCATTTATTAATTCAAAAAATTTAAAAATTGTTTATAATGATAGAATTAATTATTTAATGTTTTTATTAATGCAGATATTTAATTTTATTTTTTAATTAAATCAAATATTATTTTGTAAATATTTTTAATATTTTATAATTCTATATATAGTTAATTTAGGCTTTATTAAAATAAATTTTATTTGTATTTATATATTTTTGTAATTATATATTTATAATATCATATTTTTATTATTATATGAGAAGGCATCTTTCAAGGAACCCTAATTTTATACCATGACAAACCTTTAATATAAAAAATTACTTCAAATATTAAAGCAAATAATATAAAAAAAGAAAATAATAACTAATATTTAATGATAGAAATAATCCTTAGATAAATAGCTAGGGAAAATTCCAAGCTAAATGTATATATTTTGTAAAAATTATTAATTAAGGATGAATCGGTTGCATTTAATATATAATTGTAAAAAAAAATTATAAAGAATGATTTAGCGAGTGTTTTTTTCTCGAGTTAAGTAGCTAGAAAAAATCCGTATCTAAAGTCATTGGTAAATTTTCCGCTATTATTTGTGACAAATTCTACGATAATAATAGCTAGGGAAATTTTTCAATCAAAAATTTCTGTCTCTAATCTATCACAAATCCATAACAAATTTGTTATTCGGTGTGGGGTCAAACAACTCTCGCTATTCCCTAGTTAATCCCATGTAAATTAGCAAGGGAATATATTCCTAGCAAAATATTCGTAGGTAATTATTATAGATTGATAAATATAGATATAAATAGATAGATAAATAGAAATATAGAGTGATAGATAGACAGATAGATAGATAGATAAACAGATTGATAGATGTATAGAATGATAGATAGACATATATAAATATAAATAGATAAATAGATAGACAAATAGACATATAGACTAATAGAACGATAGATAGAAAGAAGGATGGACAGATAGGTATATAGGTAAGTAGATTAATAGACAAATAAATAGATAGATAGATAAATAAACATAAAGGTAGATAGATGGAAAGAATGATATACAAATAGACAGATAGAAATATAGATATATAGATAGACAGACAGATAGATAGATAGACAAATTAATAGATAGTCAGATTGAATGATTTGTAGATATAAAGATAGATAAATTGATAGAAAGATAGATAAATAAATGGATTGATAAATAGAAAGATAGATAGATAAATATTTAATAGATAGATAGATATATATATATATATATATATATATATATATATACACACACACACACACATACATATAAATATATAGAAAGATAGATAGATTGACAGATTGACAGATAGATAGACAAATAGACCAATTGAAAAATGGATAGATAGATAGATTAGTTGATGATGAGATAGTCAAATAGATAGATAGATAGATATATAGACAATAAGATAGATAGTTTGAGAGATAGTTAGATAGAGAGATTAGTAGATATTAAGATAGACAAATTGATAGAAAGATATATAGATATATGGATTATAGACACATATATAGGTAGACAGATATATAGACATAATAGATAGATATTTAATAGATAGATAGTTATATAGATAGTTAGATAGATAGATTGATAGACATATAGACATATAGAAAGATAGATACATTAATAGATTTATAGATAGAAAGATCAACAGATAGATAGAATTGATAGATGGATAGATATACAGAATAATAGATGGTGAGATAGACAAATAGACAAATAGAAAAATAGATAGATAGATAGCTAGAAAGACAACTAAACTGATAGACAGATTGATATACAGATAGATATATATACATATGGACAAATGATAGTAGAGAGATAGATAGATAGACAAATAACAGACATGCAAATAGAAAGATAGATAAATAGAAAGATAAATAGATAGATAGATAGATAGAGATAGACAAATAGACATATTGACAAAAAGATAGATTGACATATAAAGAAATTGACATATAGATAGATAGACAGATAAACATATAGACAGATAGACATATAGTCAGTTAGACATGTAGACATGTAGATAGACAAATAAATAGATAGATAAATAAAGAAATAGTTAGATATATAGATAAATGGATATATAGAAAGATAGATGATTGACTGAGACACAGATATATAGACTAATATACAAATAGATAGAGAGATATACAAATAGATAGATAGAGAGATAGGCAAAATGATAGATAGATATATAGATAGATAGATATATAGATAGACAAATATACAAAATAATAGCTAGATAGATAGATGGATAGAGATATAAACAAATAAATAGAAAGACAGACAGATAGATTAATTAAAAGATAGATAGATTGACTAATTTAAAGATAGAAAGATAGATAGTCATATAGAAATATAGAAAAATAGATATATATAAAGGTAGAGAATAGATAGATAGATAGACAAATAGATAGGTAGACAAATAGAAAGATAAGAATATAGATAGATAAATAGATATACAAATAGACAATTAAACAGATATAAAGATAGATAAAGAGATTGATAGATAGGCAGAGAGATAGATAAAAAGATATATAGATATATAGACAGATAGTTAGAGAGATAGATTGATAGATTGACAGATTGAAAGATAGATAGATAAACAGAACGATATAAAGATATAAAGACATGTAGATAGATAGACAGATAGACATATATATAAATAGATAGATAGATTGCTAGATAGAAAATAGATAGATAGACATATAGATTCATAAAATTTAGAGAGATACATATATAGATAAATAGACAGATAGTCTGATAAATAGATAGATAGAAAGATATATAGATATACATATAGATAAATAGACAAATAGACATATTTACTAAAAGACTGATAGACATATATACAGATATATTGAAAGAAAGATATATAGATATACTGAAAGATAATTAGATAGAAAGATAGATATATAGATAGATAGAAAGATAGATATATAGATAGATAGAAAGATAGATATATAGATAGATAGAAAGACAGATAGATAGATATACAAATAGTTAGATAGATAGAAAGACAAATATACATATTGACTGATAGATAGATAAACAGATAGGTAGATATATAGGTAGATTGACATATAGTTAGCGGAATAGCTAAATTGATTGATAGACAGATAGATTAAAACATAGACATATAGACAAAGATAAATAGACAAATAGATAGATACATAGATAGATACATAGGTATACATGTAGATAGGTAGACAGATAGAGACATAGATAGATGCATAAATAGACATACACATAGATATATAAATTGATAGACATATAGGTAAATAGGCTGATAGACAAATAGATGGACATACAGATAGATAAATAGATAGATATATATATATATATATATATAGATAGGCAAGTAGATAGAAAGATTAATCGATATATATAAAGATAGAATTATAGAAATATAGATAGCTAGAAAAAAAACATATAGACAAATAATCAGATAGAAGGATAGACAAGTAGACAAATAGAAAGAAAGACATAGACAAATATACAAATTGATAGATAGATAGATTAACAAATAGATAGATAGATAAATAGATATATAGATAGATAGATAGATAGATAGATTGATTGATTTATAAATTGATAGATATATAGAAAATAGATAGATAGATAGATGGATAGACATATAGATAGATAAATAGATAAATAGATATTAAAGATAGATAGATAGAGAGATAGATAGTAAAATAGTTAGTTAGATAGATAAAATGATAACTACATAGACAGATAGACTAATAAACTGAAAGATAGATAAATAAAAATTAAGATAGATAGATTGATAGATTGATTGATTGAATAATAAACAGATAGATAGAAAAAAACACATATAACCTAATAGACAGATAGACAGATAGATAGATATACAGTTAGAAATATCGATACATTGATAGACAAATAGAAATGATTATAATTAAATATATAGATAGTTAAATATATAGACAGATAGTTAGATAAATAGATAGATAGACTGATAGACATATAGATAGATTGATAGATACATAGAAAAATAAATAGATTAATAGATAGACTGATAGATAGATAAATATTTAATAGATAGATAGATATATAGATAGATAGATATATATATATAAACATATAAACACATAGAAAGATATACAAAATTACAGATTGACAGATAGATAGATAGACAAATAGAAAGATTGAAAAATTGATAGATTGATAGATTAATAGATGATTAGATAGACAAATAGACAGATAAACAAATAGATATATAGATAGAAAGATAGATAGTTTGACTGATAGTTAGATAGATAGATTAGTAGATATTAACATAGACAAATTGATAGAAAGATAGATAGATAGATTATAAACACATATATAGGTAGACATATAGATAGACAAAATAGATAAATGATTAATAGATAGATAGATAGATAGTTAGTTAGATAGATAGAAACATAGATAGACATATAGACATATAGAAAGATATATACATTGATAGATATATAGATAGACAGATAGACATATTTGAAAGATGGATAGATAGATAGATTGATAGATAAAGAGATAAACAAATAGACAAATAGAAAAATAAAAAGATAGAAAGAAAGAAAAATAGACAGATAGATAGATAGATAGATAGACATATAGACAAATGATAGTAGAGAGAGAAAGATAGATAGACAATTATTAGACAAACAAATAGAAAGATAGATATATAGAAAGATAAATTGATATATAGATAAACATATAGAGAGATAGACAGATAGACATATTGATAGAAAGATAGATTGACATATAAAAAAATTGACAGATAGATATATAGCTAGATAGACATTTAGACAAATAGACATATAGTTAGTTAGACATGTAGACATGTAAACAATTAGTCAGGCAAATAAATAGATAGGAAAATAAATAGATAGATAAATAAATAAATAAATAGTTAGATAGATAGATAGACAGATAAATTTATAGAGAGATAGATAGATAGACTGAGACACAGTTAGATAGACAAATATACAGATAGTTAGAGAGATAGACAAGTAGATAGATAGAGAGATAGACAAAATGATAGATAGATAGATATATTGATAGATAGATAGATATATATATATATATACTTTGATTGAAAGAGAAATAGATAGACAATTATACAAAAAGATAGCTAGATAGATAACAGATAGAAATATAAACGAATAGATAGATAGACAGATAGATAGACTGAATGATAGATAGATTGACTAATTTACAGATAGTATATATACATATAGAAAGATATATATATATATATATATATATATATATATATATATATATATAATGATAGACAATAGATGGATATATAGATAGAAAGATAAAAATAGATAGATAAATAGATACGCAAATAGACAGTTAGATAGATATAAAGATAGATAAAGAGATACATAGATATACAAATAGAAAGATAGAAAGATATAGAGATATACAGATAGTTAGATAGCAAGAGAGATAGATTGATAGATAGATGGACAGATTGAAAGATAGATAGATAAACAGAAGGATATAAAGATAGATAGACATATAGATAAGTAGACAGATAGATATATATACAAATAGATAGATAGATTGCTATATAGACAAATAGATAGATAGACATATTGATTGATAGAATTTAAAGAGAGAAAGATAAATAAATAGACAGATAGTTAGATAGACAGATAGACAGATAGATAGATATACATATAGATAGATATATAGATATACATATAGATAGATAGACAGATATACATATATACTGATATACTGATAGACATATAGACAGATATATCGAAAGAAGATATTTTGATAGACTGAAAGATAATTATATAGAAAGATATATATACATAGATAGAAAGACACATAGATAGATAGAAAGATAAATAAACATATTGACATATAGATAGATAGACAAATAGTTAGATAGAAAGACAAATAGACATATTGACTGATAGATAGATAAATAGATAGGTAAATAGATAGATAGATTGACAGATAGACAATGGGATAGATAAATTGATAGATAGACAGATAGATTGAAACATAGACATATAGACAGATAGATAAATAGACAAATAGATAGATACATAGATAGATACACATTTATACAGGTAGATAGGTAGATATGTAGATAGGTAGACTGATAGAGAAATAGATAGATGCATAGATAGATATATAGTTAGATAAATTGATAGACATATCGATAAATAGATTAATAGACAAATATATATACATATAGATAGATAGTTAGATAGATAGACAAGTAGATAGAAAGATTAATAGATATATAGATAGATATGATGAGAGAATTATAGATAGACAGAAAAAAATCATATTGAGAAATAGTCAGATAGAATGATAGACAAGTAGACAAATAGAAAGAAAGACATATAGACAAATATACAAATAGATATATAGATAGATTGCAAAAATAGATAGATAGATAAATATATATATAGATAGATAGATTAATTGATTGATAGATTAATAGACAGATAGACAAATAGATAGATAGATAGACATATAGATAGATAAATAGACAAATAGATTGATAGATAGACATATAGATCGATAAATAGACAAATAGATAGATAGATAGATAGACATAAAGATAGATAAATAGACAAATAGATATTAAAGATAGATAGATATATAGAGAGACATATAGACAAATAATTAGATAGACAGATAAAATGATAACCAGAAATATAGATAAACTAATATACTAATAGACTGATAAATAGATAGACAGAAATTAAGATAGATAGATAGATTAATAGACAGATAGATAAATAAATAGACATATAACCTGATAGACAAATAGACAAATATACAATTAGAAAGATCGATACATTGATAGACAAATAGAAATGATTATAATTAAATATATAGATAGTTAAATATATTATCTAATAGATAGATAAATAGATAGATACATAGAAAGGCTGATATACATATATATATATATATATATATATATATACATAGATAAATAGGTAGATTAATAGATAGGTAGATAGATAAATAGAGAGATAGAGAGATAGATTGATATGTGGAAAGATACAATTATAGAGAGATAATTAGACATGTAGTGAGAAAGAGAGAGATATATAGATAGTGAGATAGAAAGAAAGAAAGATAGATATATAGATAGATAGACAAAGAGAGAGATCAATAGTTTGATAGATAAACAAATTTTTAGATAGTCATTTAAATAAACCTGTATACATATAGATAGATAGCCATATAGAGATATATAAAGATAGACATATAAACATATACACAAATAGATAGATAGATAGTCAAACATATAGATAGATAGACAGACCGACAGATAGATAGACATGGAGACATAAGACATATAGACTAATACATTGATAGACAAAGAGATCAGATAGATATATAAATAAAAATATCGATAGATAAATAGATAAGCAAATAAAATGATAGACAGATAGATTTATAGACATATAGGCATATAGACTCATATACATATAGACAGATAGATAAATAAACAGATAAGCAGATAGATAGATAGATAGACAAATATATAGATAGTCAGATAGACAGATACATAGATAGACAAATAAATAGACAGACAATTAGGTATATTGAAATATTGACAAATACAAAGAAAGACAAATATACATATAGACATATATAGATAGATAGATAGACAAATATAGATAGATAGATATACACATAGATAGATAAACATATTGACAAATAAATAGATAGACATATATATAGATAGACAGATAGACAATTAGACAAATAGATAGATAAATATATTGATAGATAAATAGATAGACAAATAGATAGATAAACAGAAAGCCATATATAAAGATAGATAGTTAGATAGATAGATTAATATATAGGCAAGTAGATATATAGATAAATAGATAGATAGATAGATAGATATATATATATATATATATATATATATATATATATATAATTATACAATTAGACATATATAAATAGTGATGGATAAACAACTGAGATAGATAGATAAAAGATAAAAAGATAGACAGATAGACAAATAGATAGATAGCGAGAGAGATAAAATGAATAACAAATAGAAAAATAGATATATATACATATAGATAGATAGATAGATAGACAAAATGACACATTGAAAGATAAAAAGATAGATAAATAGATAGATAGATAGATTGATATATAGGTATGTAGATAGGTAGATAGGTAGACAAGTATACAGGTAGATAAGTAGATAGGTAGATAAAAAGATAGATAGAAAGATATATAAATAGACATATAGAATGATAGATAGATAGAATGATAGATAGACAAATAGATAGATAAAAGGATAGATAGATATATAGTTAGATGGAAAGATTGATAAATAGGAAAGTAGATAGATAGATAAATAAATAGATAGATTGATATAATGATAGAATGAAAGATATATAGATAGATAAAAAAATAGATAGATAGACAAAGAGATAGATAGATAGATAGTTAGAAATATATATAGATAGATTGATATATAAATATTCAGATTGATTGATAGTGAAATAGATAGATTGATAGATGGAAAGATTTAAAAATTAATATGTAGATAGTAAAATAATTACGTAGACATATAGTCAGATAGACAAATAGATAGATAGCTAGATTGATAGAAAGATAGATAGATATATAAAATCATATATTGATTGATTTATTTATAGATTGATAGATAAATATACAAACAGATAGATAGATAGATTGATTGATTGATCGATCGATAGATATATAGATAAATAGATAGAAAGATAATTAAATAGATAAATAGATAGATAGCTAGACAAATAAATAGAAAGTCAAATATATAGATAGACATACAGATAGTTTGATAGATAGAGATACAAATAGAAAAATAGACACATAGATAGATGTATAGATTGAAAGATTGATAAATAGAAAAGTAGATAGATAGATGATAAAAAGTTAGATAGACAGATATAATGATAGAATGATAGATAGTTAGATAGATAAACAAATAGATAGATAGACAAAAAGATATATAGATAGATAGTTAGTTTTATAGAAATAAAGATATATAGATTGACAGATAAATAAATAGATAGATTGATTAATAGTCAAATAGACAGATTGATAGAAAAAAAGATTTACAAATTAATAAGTAGATAGGAAAATAATTACATAGATATACAGTTAAATAAACATATAGATAGATAGCTAGATTGATAGATAGGTAGATAGATAGATAGATACATATATTGATTGATTGATTGATTTATCGATTGAAAGACAAATAGATAGACATACAGATAGATATACAGATAGATAAATAAATACATAGATAGATAATTAGATAGCTAGATAACTAAACAAATAAATAGAAAGACAAATAGATAGATAGACATATAGATAGTCTCTTAGATAGAGAGACAAATAAATAAATATATAAATATACAGATATACAAATAGATAAATAGACAGATAGAAGAATAGACAGATCGACAAATAAACATATATATATATATATATAGACAAATAATCAAATAAATGGAAAGAGAGAGAGAGAGAGAGAGCGATAGATACAAAGATATATAGACAGATAGATAGATAGACAAATTATTAGATTGATAGATACACAGATAGACAAATTAGTAGATAGATAGATAGACTGATAGACATTTCGATAGATTGATAGATTGATAGATAGACTGGTAGATATTTGATAGGTACACATGTAGACAAGAAGATAAGTAGAAAGGTAGATAAGTAGACAAGTATATAGGTAGATAAATATAGAGATAGATAGATAGACTGAAAGACACATAATATATATGTTGATAAATCGATAGACTAATAGACATATAGACAGGTAGATATGTAGATAGGTAAACTAATAGGTAGGTAGACATGTATACAGGTAGACAGATATACAAGTAGACTGGTAGATATGTACATAAGTCGACATTTAGATATATAAATAGGTAAAAGGTAGATATCTAGATAGGTAAATAGATAGACTGGTAGATAGGTAAACATATATACAGATATATATATATATATAGTTATACAGATAGATAGATTGATTGATAGATAGATTGATTGATTGACAGATTGACAAATAGACAGATTGACTAATAGATAGATAGAATGATAGATAGATAAACAGATAGATATATAGAGAGATAGATATATAGAAAGATAGGCTGATAGATTTATTGATTGAAAGATAGAGAGAGAGATAGATAGATTAATTGATAGATAAATAAATAGAATATAGATAGATTAATATATAAACATATAGATAGATAGACATATAGATATATTGACAAATTGATGGATAGTTAATAGATAGATTGAGAGATAGAATGATGACAAATTGAAAGATAGAAAGATAAGAAATATATAGATAGATATAATCAAAAATAGATAGATAAATAAATAGGTAGACAAATAAATCGATAGATAGATGGATAGATCGATAGATATAAAGATAAAAAGATAGTTAGATTGATTTATTTATTGATTCCTTGATAGATTGATAGACAGATAGACAGATAAATAGACATACAGATAGATAGATAGATAGATATAAAAATAGACAAAAAGATAGATATTACAATTAGAAAGATACACATATAGATAAATAGACATACATATAGATAGATAGATAAATAGATAGATAGGTAGAGAGATAGACATGTAGATAGGTAGACATGTAGATAGGTTGATGGCTATGCAAGTAGATAGGTAGACAGGTAGAAAAGTATATAAGTAGATAGGTAGATAGGTATACACATAGATAGGTAGACTGGTAGACATGTCGATAACATGATAGATAGACAAGTAGATAGGTATAATAGTAGAAAGATATACAGGTAGACAAGTTGACAGTTACACATATAGGTTGGTAAAGAGGTAGATAGGTAGACATGTACATAGATAGAAAAGTAGATAGGTAGATGGGTAGACACGTATATATGTGAATAGGTTGATAGGTAGACATATAGATAGGTAGACTGGTAGACAGATTGACTGATAGATAGATATATTATAGAAAGAAAGATAGACTAATAGAAAGATAGACAAATAGATAGATAGACAATTAGACAGATAGATAGATAGATAGATAGATAGAGATATAGACTGATAGACTGATAGAAATAAAGATATATAGATAGATGGTTAGATAGATAGATCGATAGATAGATAGGTAATTAGATAAATAAATAGATAGATAGATATATTTATTGATTGATAGATGCATAGATACAAGATAGATAGATAGACAGAAAAACAAATAAATAGATAAATAGATTATTTGATATATTTGAAAGATAGATAGATCGATATACAGATTAACAGATACACAGATAGATAATTAAGTAGATAAAAACATAATTAGATTGATTGGTTGATTTATAGATAGATAAATAGATATATTGATAAATAGTAATAAAGATACATAGATAGATAGGTAGATATAGATATATATATATAAACATATATAAAGAAAGAAAGAAAGATAGATAGATAGATAAAAAGATAGAAATATAGATAGATAGACATATAGATAGAAAGATAGATAGATTGGCAGAAAGAAGAAAGATTGGTAGATAAATAGATAGATTGGATATATATATATAGAAAGATAAAAAGATTGATAAATAAATACATAGATGGAAATATATATAGATAGATAGGTAGATAGAAACATAAATAGATAGATAGACGAATAGAAAGATAGAAAGAAAGATACATAGATAGATAGATAAATAAATAGATAGATTGATATATAGACAGATAGATTAATTGAATGAAAGATATATAAAAAGAAAAAAAGATAGATATATCAATAGAAAGAGTCATAAATAAATTAATAGATATATAGATAAAGAAAATGATAAATAGAATAATTGATAAATAGAAATATAGAAATAGATAGAAAGATATATGGATATATAGATAGATAGATATACAAATAGATTGATACATAGACAGATAGATATTAGACATGTAGATAGATAAATAGATAGGTATATATATATAAAGTAGATAGAGAGATAAATAGATAGATAGATAGATAGGGAGATAGACATGTAGTTATATTGATAAATAGATTGATTGATAGATAGATATATAGATATATAGTTAGACATAAAATATATATATATATATATATATATATATATATATATATATATATATATATATGCATATATACATAAACATAGAAATAGATAGATAGATAGACAGATAGATAGACATATAAATAGATAAATTGATAGATAGATAGATAGCAATATAGATATTTTGACAGATAGATCGATTGACAAATAGATAGAGACATTTTGATAAATAGATAGATAATGTGATAGATAGATAGGCACATAGATAGATATAGAGATAGAAATATAAATAGATAGATAGATAAACAGATAGATAGACTAACATACAGACAAATATATATTTAGATATTAGATATATATATATATATATATATATATATATATATAATGAAACATAGATATACAGACAAATAGATAAATAGACAAACAAATACAGAGATAGATTGATAATTGATAGATTGATTGATAGATATATAAATAAATAAATAGATAGATACATAGACATTCAAAAATAGATAGACTTATAGTTAGATAGATAGATAGAAAATTAGATAGATGCATAGATAGATAAATAGATATAAATATATATATATATATTGATAGAAAGATAAAAATAAAGAAAGATTGATATATAGAAAGATAGATTGACATATAGACAGATAGATAAGTACAGAAATATATCGATAAATAGATAGATAGATAGATATATAAATAGACATATTGATTGATTTATTGATAGATAGATTGATAGATCGATAGAAAGAAAGATAGTTTGATTGATTGATTGATTGATCGATTGACATGCAGATAGATAGATATAACAGATTAATAGATATATTGAAAAGATATATACATAGTCAAATAGATAGATTGATAGATAGATATAAATATAGATAGAAAGATAGATCTATAGATAGATAGATAGATAGGTAAAGAGATAGAATGAGATATAGATAGATAAAAAGATAGATAGATAGATACATAGATATATAAAAAAATAAATAAATATAAAGATAGATAGAAAAATAGATAGATAGATAGACATAAAGATAGATAAATAGATAAATATATAGGTATATAGGCAGATAGACAGATAAATATATAGAAAGATAGAAATATAGCCACATAGATAGATTTATAGACATATAGACAGACAGACAAATAGATAGATATATAGATAGACATGTAGATAGATACAGATAGATCATTTGATAGAAAGATAGATAGATAAACAAATTGACAACTTATTGATAGAAAAGTAGATAAAAGATAGATATATAGATAGAAAGACAGATCATAATATATATAGATAGAAAGATAGCTAGCTAGATAGATAGATAGATACACAAATTGACAAATAGAAAGATAGGTAGATAGATAGACAGATAGACATTTAGATAGATAGATAGAAAGATAGACAGATTGACAAAAAGAAAGATAGATAAAAAGACATAGAGACAAATAGGCAGATAGACAAATATAGTTATAGAAAGATAAATAAATAAATCAATAAATCAATATATATATATATATAGACAGAAAGACATTACGACATATAGTCAGATAAATATATAGACAGATATATAGATTGTTAGATTGACATATTGATAGATACATAGAAAAACAAATAGATAATTTGATAAATAGACAGATACACAGATAGGTAGATAGGTAGATAGGCAGATAGGCAGATAGAAAATAGATAGATAGTCAGATTTACAGTTAGACTTATAGACAGATAAAGGGATAGATGGACAAATAGATAGATAGATAGATAGATTGATATAAAGAATGAAAGATCGATAGAGAGATTGATAGATAAGTAGATAGATAACCAGATAAAAAGATATATACATAGGTAGATAGATAGATAGATAGAGACATATATTGATACATAGATAGATAAATAGCCAGATTGTTAGCCAAACAAATATATATATATATATATATATATATATATATATATATATATATATATATATATATATATATATATATATATATATATATATAGATTGTTAGATATATATATATATAGATAGATAGATAGACAGATTGACAGACATACAAATATATAGATATATAGATAGACATATATATATACATAGATAGAAAGATATATAGCTAGATAGATAAATATATAAATAGATTAATTAATAGATATATAAAAAGATAGTTAGTCATTTAGTTCGATTGTTAGATAGTCATATAGACATATAGACTGATAGACAGAAAGATAGATAGATAACTAGATAGATAGGCAAATTGACAGATAGACACAATAATAGATTTACTGATAGACAGTAGACAGGTAGATAGATATATCGATCGATAGAAAGAAAAAAAATACAAAGATAGATAGATAGATAAATAAATAGATAGATAGATAGTTAGAAAGATATAAAGATAGAGAGAAATATAGATAGATATATGGTTAGATAAATAAATAGATATATAAATGAATAGATAGACTGATAAATAGATAGATAGATAGATAGATAAAAAGTTAGATAGATAGTGAGATAGAGATATAGATAGATATATAGATAGACATATAGATAGATAAATTGATAGATTGGTGGAAATAAAGAAAGATAGATAGAAAGATATATAGTAGATTGATAGATCGATAGATAGATTGACACATATATAGATAGACAGATAGATATATAAATATTTAGTTATATATATATATAGACAGATATACAGATAGATAGATAGACATATGGATACATATATAGACAGACAGATAGATAGATAGATAGATATCTTGACTGAGATATAGATAGACAAATACATAGATAGATAGATTGACATATAGAAAGATACATAGATAGATAAATAAACAGATAGACAGATAAATGGACAGGAGACAAATAGACATATGGATACATATATAGATATATAGATTGACAAATATATAGACAGGTAGATAGAGAGATAAATTGTTATACATATAGACAATTATACATATATAAAAATATACAAATAGTTAGATAGAGATAAATATATAATCAGATAGATAGATAAATAGATAGAGATATAGAAAGGTAGATAGATAGAAAAATAGAGAGATAGAAAGAGAGACTTATACATAAAGAGAGAGATAGATAGATATATAGGTATATAAATATATATATAGATTGGTTGATTGACAAATAGATTGATAGATCCATAGATAGACATTTACATAGATAGATAGATAGATAATATAGATAGATAGATAGATAGACATATAGAAAAATAGAAAAATAAATGAATAGAGAGGTATAAAAATAAAAAGATAGATAGATAAAATAACATATAGTTAGATAAGCAAGTATATAGATTTATAGATAGATAGATAGACATATAGAAAAATAGAAAAATAAATAAATAGAGAGTTATACAAATAGAAAGATAGATAGATAGAATAACATATAGTTAGATAAGCAAGTATATAGATTTATAGATAGATAGGTAAACAGATAGATATATAAATAGATATATAGATAGACAGATATATAGATTGATGGATACATAGATATACATATTGACAAATAGTCAAATTAACATATAGATAAATATGCCAATATAGTGATATACAAATAGATAGATTTATAGATAGACATATAGAAAGAAAGAAAGATAGATAGATATTATAGATAGATATATATTATAGATAGATAGATAGATAGATAGAAAGACATATAGAAAGAAAGAAAGAAAGATAGATAGATAGATAGAAAAATAGACTAATAGACTAATAGATTGAAAGAATGATAGAAAGATAAAGAGATAGACAAACATAAAGATATGGAGTTATATAGATAGATATATTGATATATATATAATTAGAAAGATAGAGATTTAGACAGATAGACATGTGGATAGATAGATAAATATATATAGATAAATAAATAAATAAATAAATATATATATATATATATATAGGTAGATAGTAAGATAAATAGATAGATAGACATATAGTCAGATAGAAAAATAGGATGACAGAGAGATAGATCAATATATATACATGTAGACATATAAAGAGATAAAGAGATAGATTGATTTATAGATAGAAAGATTTATTGATAGATATATAGCTAGATAGACAGATAAATAGATATAGAAATAGATAGATTGACAAATAGACATATAGACAGATAAACATAAAATAAGATAGACGGATAGACTGATAGATTGATAAATAAATAGACAGATAGATAGTTAAATAGATAGACAAACTAATAAATAGCTTATAATCACATATATAGATGGATAGATAGATAGATAAACTGATAATCAGAAAAATAGATAGATAGAATGATTGATAGACTAATAAATATATAGACATATAGATAGATTGATTGAAATATAGATATACAAATAGATAGATAAACAAAATGATAGATTAATAGATATATAATAATATATATATACATACAGATAGACAGATTGACTAATACATAGATAAATAGATAAACTGATAGATCGCTAGATAAATAATTATATAAAAAAATAGATAAATAAACATATATATATATATATATATATAGGCAAATAAACAAATATAAAATTAAATAGATATACAAATAGACAGATTGATAGATAAAAAGAAAGAAAGATAGATAAACAGATGGATAGATATATTGACTCAAAGATAGATAAATTGATAAATATAAAGATTGATAGATAGATAAATAGATTGATAGACTGGTAGATAGATAGAAAGATAGAATGATAGACATATAGACAGATAGTTTGAAAGAAAGAAAGAAAGATAGATATTTATACTAAAACACACATAGACAGTCAAACAAATAGGTAGATAGATAGCCAGATATATAGATTGATAGATAAAGAGATAGATAGATTAATATATAAAGAGATAGATAGCAGATATTTAGACAAATAGATAGATAGGCAGAGAGTTAGATAGACAAATTTGTAGATCTTTAGATAGATAGATATATAGAAAGACAAACATACCAAAGATATATTTACATATGGATAATAGATATATAGACAGATCGATAGATAGATAGATTGACAAAAAAAATCTAAATATAGATAAACAAATAAACAAATATATTGATAGACAACTAAAAAGAAAGGCAAATATATAGTTTGATAGATATATAGATAGAGACAAAAATAAACAAATATACAGATAGAAAAATAAAAAGTTATGCAAATATATAGATTGATAGATTTATAGATATTGAGAATGAAGATAGACAAATAATTAGATAGATAGATCGGTAGATAAGAAGATAGACAGATACATAGATAGATAGGTAGATAGGTAGGTAGATAGATAATAGATAAATATGTTGACAGACAGACAGACAGATAGAAAGACAGAGACAAATAGATAGATAGATAAATAGATTTATTGACTAATAGATATATAGAAAGATAGACAGATAGGTTGATATACAGAGAGATAGATAGATACACATAGTGATAGAGAGATACATAGAGAGATAGATTGATTGATAGATTGATAGTTAGTTAGATAAAATAATTGATTTTTTAACTGAACGACAGCCAAATAGATAGATAAGTAGATAGATAGATAGATAGATAAATAAATAGACAGATAGATAGATAGACAGAGATATATATATATATATATATATATATATATATATATATAAGCTAATAAAAAAAAATAATAGGTAGATAGATAGACAGACAGACAGATAGATACATAAATACACATATAGATAGAAAGACACATAGAGATATAGATAGATAGATAGATTAATTGATTTATTGACAAATAGACAAACAAACAAACAAATAGATAGATAGATAGATAAAGAAATAGATAGATAAAGAAATAGTTAATAAATATATAGATAAATAGATATATAGATAGATAGATAACTAAATAATTGGATAGACATATAGATTGATTGATTGACATATGGATAGATAGATAGATTGGAAAATAGACAGATAGATAGACAGACAGATAGAAAGAAATAAATAAAAAAAGAAGGAAAGATAGAGAGTTAAATAGATAGATAGACAAATAGATATATAGATATATAGATAGAGAAAGAGATATAATGATATATAGATAGATATAGATAAACAGATAGATAGAAAGATAGACATATAGACAGATAGATAAAGAGACATATAGAAAGATACATATTTAGATAATTAAATAGATAGATTATTAAAATGATAGGTGATAGAAAGACATATAGATACATATATAGATATATAGATTGATAAATAGATAGACAGGCAGATAGAGAGATAAATAGATAGATATACAGAAAGACAATTATACATATATAAAAATAGATAAATAGATAGAGATACATAGATATACAAATAGATAGATAAATAGATAGAGATCTAGACCAGTATATAGATAGACAAATAGAGAGATAGAAAGAAAGATAGTTAGATTCATAGATAGACAGACTTATAGAAAGATAAACAAATAAATAGATAGAAAGATAGTTAGATTGATAAATAAATAAACTGATAGAGTATTAGACTGATATACTGATTGATAGATAGAGAGATAGACGGATAGATAGAAAGATTGATCGACATATTAAGAAATACACAAATAGATAGATAGATAAAAAGATAGACATATAGACAAATAGATAGATAGACATATAGATACTTAGATAAATATATACTTGGAAAAATAGATACTTATATAGAGAGATAAATAAATAGATATACAGAAAGATAATTATACATATATAAAAATAGACAAATAGATAGATAGAGATACATAGATATACAAACATATAGATAAATAGATAGAGATATAGACTAGTATATAGATAGACAAATAGAGAGATAGAAAGAAAGATAGTTAGATTCATAGATAGACAGACTTATAGAAAGATAAACAATTAAATAGATAGAAAGATAGTTAGATTGATAAATAGATAAACTGATAGAGTATTTGACTGATATACTGATTGATAGATAGAGAGATAGACGGATAGATAGAAAGATTGATGGACATATTAAGAAATACACAAATAGATAGATAGATAGATAAAGAGATAGACATATAGACAAATAGATAGATAAACATATAGATAAAGAGATAGACATATAGACAAATAGATAGATAGACATATAAATATATAGATAAATATATACTTTGAAAAATAGACAGACAAATAGAGAGAAAAATAGATGTACATATTGACAGATGAACAAATTGAAAATCAGACAAATAGACAGATAGAGAAATAGATATATAGACAAATAGATATATAGTCATAGAGATGGATAGATAAATAGATACCCATATAGACATAAAGTCAAAAAGATAGAAATCTAATTGATAGATAGATAGATATATAGTCAAATAGACATATAGATAGAAAAAAGAAAGATAGAAGATAGACAGATAGATAGATAGATAGATAGACAGATAGATAAGTAGACATATAGACAGAAAGACTAATTAATAAATAGATAAACATAAATATAGATAGATAGTCAAAAAGATAGATAGATAGACAGGTAGAGATATCAATAGATAGACAAATAGATAGATAGATAGAGAGAAAAACAAATAGATAGATAAGTAGATAGTGATATATGTACATAGATAAAAAGATAGATAGATAGTCAGATTGATTGATCACAAATAGACATATAACTTGTTTAAAAGATAGACAAATAGAGAGATAGATAGATAGATAGATAGATAGATAGATAGACAGTATTTATATAGATAGATAGATATAAAGATAGATATAAAGACAGACAAATAGATAGATAGATAGATTGACATATAAACAAATTGATAGATTTATGGATAGACTGATAGATAATAGACTGATATACAAATAGAGATATAAACAAATATTTAGATTGATAGATAAAAAATATATAGATTGACAAATAGAAAGATGGATAAATAAATAGATTGACAAATTAATCGATAGACAATTAAAAATATAGACAGTGAGACTGATAGACAAATTGATAGATAGATAAATAGATAGATATTGTTAGAGATAAATAAACACATAGATAGATAGATTTAAAGATAGATAGATAGATATATTGATAGATAGTCCGATATATAGATAAATAGGTAGATAGATAGATAGACAGACAAATAAATTGATAGATATATAATCATATAGAAAGATAATTAATAGATATATCGATAGATAGATAGAAGGATATTTAGATAGAAAGATAGATAGATAAACTAATAGAATAATAGAATGATAGACTCAAAGTCAGATAGAGAGATAGATAAATATACATAATGATATAAATATAATTAGATAGTTAGATTGATTGATTGATTGTGAGATTAATAGAAAGAGAAATAGACATATAGATAGATATATTGACTGATAGATAGATTGACTAATCCACTAATAGAAAGGTTATTAGATAAATATATATACAAATAGATAGTTTGACATTTTGAGAAATAGTCAAATAGATAGATATATAGATATACATATAGACATATATATAGATAGATTGATTGATTGAAAAATTGTTAGATAGACAAATAGACACATAAACAGATAGACACAAAGATAGACTAATAGATAAAGAGGCTAATATGACTGATAGACTAATTGATTTCTAGACTTATAAAGAATTTGATGGATAGATAGCTAGATAGATAGACAGATAGATAGATTTTTTATACTAATAAATAGATTAAAAATAGATAGATAGATAGATAGAAAGATAGACAAATAGACAAATAGATAGTTAGATAAATACATATATAGACAGATTTATAGATAGATAAATGGAGATATAGGTAGATACACTGATAGACAGAAAGATATATTGAGAAATAAACATATAGAGGTAATACAATTACATAGATAGACATATAGATAGATAGAAAGATAGAAATATTAACATATTGACAAATAGATAGATAGACAAATAGATAGATAAATAGAAAGACAGATAGATAGATAGATAGACAAATATACATATAGATAAATATATAGATATATAAATAAATAGATATACAAATAGACAAATAGATAGATAGATAGATTAGATACACATATAGACAGATTGACTAAATGACTTATATATAGATATAAAGATATATAGAAAGAAAGAAATAATGAAAAAAACATAGATAGATAGATAGTCTAATAGATTAATAGACTAATTTATAGATAAAGAAATAAATAGATATATAGACAAATTAATTAATAGAATAATAGATAGATAGACATTTTAACAAATAGTAAAATATACTTGTAGATATATAGTCTCATAGAAAGATAGACAAATAGAAAGATAGACAGATAAATAGATAGATATATAGATAAATAGACATATAGATAGATCAACATATAGATTGATTCAAGATAGACATAAAGACAAGTAAATAAATAGACAGACAGATAGATAGATAGGCAGATAGATAAATCGATAAATAGATATGTATATAAATCGATATAAAAATAGTTATATAGACTGAAATATAAATAGATAATTAGATAGATATACACACAGATAGATAGATAGTTAGTTAGTTATATAGATAGATAGATAGATAGCCTAATAGACTCATGGATAGAAAGATAAATAGTAAGATTGAGAGATATACAAATAGGCAATTAGAAAAATATACATATAGGTAAATAGATAAATAGACAAAAAAATGTTAGTAAGATAGATAGACATATTGATAGACAGAAAGATAGAGAGATAAATAGTCATATAGATAGATATTCTGATAGACAATTAGTTATATTGATAGATATATATATAAATAGATTGATAGCTAGATAGGAAAATATATAGATACATAGATAGATAGATAGATAGATAGATAGACAGATAGAAAGATAGAGAGAAAGGCAAGTAGTTGATAAATAGATACATAGATGGATAGATACATAGATATTTAAATAGACACATAGATTGATTGACTTTTAGATATATATATATATATATAGACAAATAGAAATATAGATAGATGGATATAAATAGATAGATTGATAAATTGACCGATAGATAGATAAACAGATATATTCATAGAGAGATTTATAGATAGATTAATTGATTGATAGATAGACAGATTGACTAATAGAAAATTAGATCGAGAGAGTTATAGACAATAAAATAGATAGACAGATAGACATATAGACAAATTTAAAAATAGACAAATAGAAAGATAGTGAGATTATCAAATAAATAGATAGATAGATAACAAAAATGGTAGATAGAAAAATAGATAGATAGCAGATATACTGATAGATGAATAGCAAATAGAAAAAAAGACAAATTGACAGAAAGATAAATAGAGGAATAAATAGAAAGAAAGAAATATAGTCATATATACTAACAAATAGTTGATAGACATATGGATAGATAGATAGATAGCCAAATAGATATATAGATAGAAAGTTAGATAAATAGCCAAATAGATAGATAGATTAATAGATAAATAGATAGAAAGATAGATAGAAAGGTAAGTAGACTAATAGACAAATACCTAGATAGAAAGAAAGATAGAAAAATTGACACAAAGTTATATAGACTAATAATTGATAGATATATAGACAAATAGATGGATAAATAGATAGATACATAGATAGATAGATTTACAGATATATATATATATATATAGAAATACAAATGGATAGATAGATAGACATTTTCATAGGTAGATAGAGAGAGAGAGAGATAGATAGACTGATAGATTGATAGACATATAGACATATAGATAGTTAGTCATATAAATAATAGTCAGGTAGGCATATTGATAGAAAAATACATATAGAAATATAGATAGATAAAGAAATATATAGATAAAAAAATAGACAGATAGTCTGATAGACATATAGACATATAAATAGATATATAGATATATAAATTGACAATTAGTTAGATCGACCTATAGAAAGATAGATAAAAAAATCAATACATAGACAAAAAGATAGATAGGTAGATAGCCATATAAGAAAATATACAGATACACAGATATTCTGATAGATAGATATTCTAATAGATAGATATTTAGATAGACATATAGACAGAAATACAAACACTTATATAAATAGATAAATAGATAGACAAATAGATATATACAGATAGATTGATAGACAAAAAAATATATAGATAGATAAATAAATAAATAGATAGATTGACAAATAGATAAATAAATAGATAGAAAGATAGATGGATGGATAGTCAGATAGATAGTCAGATAGATAGTTAGATATATAGAAAGATATATAGATAAACAGATTGGTAGATAGACAAATAGAAAGATATATATACAGGTAGCTAGTCATATAGGTAGATAGACATATAGACATATATATGATAGATAGATATACAAATAGACAAATAGACTTATAGATTGATAGATAGATAGTTAGACAAATTGCAAGATATATGAATAGACAAATAGAGAGATAAAAAAATTAACAGATAGAAAGATAGATAGGTAGATAAGTAGATAGATAGTTATTTAGATATATAGATATATAAATAAACAAATAGATAAGTAGATAAATAGAAACATAGATAGATTTATAGATAGAAAGAAAATAAATACAAATATAGATAATTAGATAGACCGATAGACTAAATATATAGATATGCAGATAGATAGATAGACAGGTAGACAAATAGAAAGATAAATAATAGAAAAATATCCAAATAGTAAGATAGACAAATAGGCAGATATATTAATAGATAGATAGAAAGATATATAGATAGATTGATAGATAAATAGATATAAAAATAGACAAATCAACATATCGATAATTTATAGATAAATAGATAGATAGACAAATAAAAAGATAGATAGATAAACATTAAGACAGATAGACAAATAGATATATTGAGAGATAGATTGATAGACAGATAGATAGAAAAATAAATAGATAGATATAAAAATAAATAGATAGATAGATAAAAAGATAGAGAGATAGATAAATAGACTGATAGACATATAGACAAATGGACAGAAAGATATATAGATAGATAGATAGTTTGATAGATATATACAATAAATAGATAGATAGAAAGATCTTCTATAAATTCTCGCTCTCAAGTTCTAGAGAGAGTAACTCGATTTCTAGAGAGAGAAACAGCAAAATCAAGGAAGAAGAAGCTAATTTCAGGCTTCAAATGGAGCATTTAGATTACTTAATGGATAAGAAGTCATTTTCCCAACAATTCAAGAAGACCGCGCAGCACTATTCATCATCTTCGGATATTCACGGGGAAAAAACGGAGAACCCTCAATAGAGTTCTCCCCGACTAACATAGCTATGCTCTCGGATGCTCAAAAATTCACTGTGGTAGGCAAATTTTCACACGGGCATCTGCGTGTTGAAGATAGTAGAGCCTTTTATGCATCACTGAAGCTCAAGGGACACACAGAGATAGGTGTTTTGGATGGCAAACATATTCTTCTTCAACTGTCCAGTGAAGAAGACTTCCATAGAGTTTGGTTGAAAGGAACATGGTACATTCTGGGCTACCCCATGCGCACTTTCAGATGGACACCTGCCTTCTCCACCAAACAAGAGTCGCCATTAGCACCGGTTTGGTTTCTTCTCCTTATGCTTCCCATACACTTCTTCGACAAGTTCTCACTATATCATATAGCGCATGCAGTGGGCACCCCTCTACTTCTCGATGGTGCCACTGCCACCTTGTCTCGGCCGAGCGTTGCTCGAGTTTGCATAGAGGTTAACTTGTTGCAGCATATTCCTCATAGAATATGGATTGGAAACAAAGACGGGGATGGATTCTGGCAAGAAATAATTCCAAAAAACCTTCCCCAATATTGCTCCCATTGTTACAAACTTGGCCATAGTCCTGAACTCTGCCTTGTTAAAAATAAGCAGAAAGGAACCAGGAAGTGGCCTGGTTCAAGAACATTTGAAGGGAAGGGGATGGAGTATAGAATCAAGCCTCCTAACCAGACAGAACATGAACTTAATGAAACTAGAACTGGTTTATAGATTGTGGAATATGTGCCTCCTAAGGAAGGTGAAAAAGATGAGGTAGCTAAAGAAGAAAACATAAAAACACATGAATTAATTCAAAAAATCACAGAAATTAATAATAGATTTTGCAAAGGAAGATCTGGAAAAAAAAGAGAGAATATAAGGAAATGGTCAGTGGAAATTTCTAATAGCTCGGAAGAAGATCTAGAAGTTAGGAGTGATATTAACCTAGAAAAAAAAAGAGAAAGAAACTAAGCTAAATGAAAACATAAAGGATGACATAGATATTGGTAGATTCAAAAGCAAATTGGGGGATAGATAATGGGCCATGGTGGAAATAAAAATTATGGCCGTTCAGCTAGGAAGGCTATGGAAAGATGAGAAAATAGAAGAGTCAGGTTCAATTAAAAAACCTAGAAACATATAAAAATATTTAAATAAAAGTTATGATTCAAAGTACACCACTAGGGCTAGGGCTAAATCTTGCCATAATGTTTAGAATACTCTACTGGAATGCGAGGGGTATTGCAAACCCTTCAACAATAAAAAGACTTAAAAAATTGGTCCAAATACATAAAATGCCACTTATAATTCTTGCGGAGCCTATAGTAAGTAATGAACAACTAGATCACTATAAAAATATATTAGGCTTTGATAAGGTAGTTTCTAATAATAACAATAAAATCTGGCTATTTTGGAAAAATTTTATTAACATAAACATCTTGGAAGTCACAGACCAAATTATCAATTTTAGTTTGGATAACGCCTGTGAGGAGGTAATTTCAGCTGTTTATGCTAAATACACTATAGAAGGTAGGAAAGAACTGTGGAAAGATATGATAAAAATAGCTAATATAAACAAACCCTGGATTATAGGAGGTGACTTTAACATAATAAGAAAAGCTTGTGAGAAAATAGGTGGTAACCCCCCCAACAAAAAAGCTACCTCTCACTTCAATGAGACCATATCAGAAGCTAGGTTGATGGAAGCTAACTACTTAGGGTCTAATTATACATGGTGCAACAACTGGAAAGATAAAGGCACCATATGGGCACGATTAGATAGAGTTTTATATAATGTAAAATGGTTGGAAGCTTTCGGGACCACGGTAGTGAAACACTTAAATAGATCATGCTCGGATCACAATCCACTATTAATATTAGTAAAAAAATCTAAAACCATAAAAAACACATTCAAATTCCAAAATGCATGGTGCTTACATCACACATTCTTCAACACGGTTAAAAATTCATGGTCACAGGCAGCTTCAGGTAACCCCGGTCAAATCTAGAATACAAAATTATATAGATTAAAAAATCACTTAAGAACTTGGAATAGAGATATCTTTGGTAATATTAACAACAATATTATAGATGCAGAACAGAAAGTCGAAAAGATGGAGTTAGAATTCGACACACTTAATAACAAAGATAGTAAAAAGAATTAAACAAAGCACAAACTGTATTAAAGCTAAAACTCCTCATGGAAGAAGTGTTTTGGAAACAAAAAGCTAAATTAAAATGTCTAAAAGAAGGAGACAAAAACACAAAGTTCTTCCAGAAAACAGCTAAACTTAAGATTCAAAAATAGAGAATAAAAGGCTTAAAAAACAACTTAAATAAATGGATAGATAGTGAGCTTGATATTAAAATTCAATTCGATAATCATTTTGAAAGTTTATTTAAAGGTGATACTCCAATAAGTGGAGATTACCTTCTAAATAATATTCAACAAAAAATCACAAGTGAAGAAAATGACTTTCTCACAAAGCTCCCGGATGAAGATGAATTGAAGACTGTGGTTTTCAGTTTGGGGTCAAACAGTGCTCCGGGTCCAGATGGGTGGAATAACGAATTTTACCAAAATTGCTGGATGATCATTAAAAATGAGCTTTTAAATGTTATATCTTGGATTTTCTGTGGTGCAGATATAGGTAAGAAATGGAGTTCCACGTATATGGTCCTCATACCTAAAATGGCCAATCCTCAAAAGGCTGAGGATTTTAGACCTATAAGTTTGTGCAACTCCATATATAAGATTCTCACTAAGCTAATCCAAAGTAGATTAGCAAGAGTCTGCCAAAAATCATCTCCAAAGAACAATCAGGTTTTATGAAAAACAGGCTAATAATGGAAAACATCTGTCTAGCAAAAGAAATGATCAAAGAATTAGGCACTAAATCTAGAGGACACAATGTTTTATTAAAATTAGATTTATCTAAAGCCTTCGATAGAGTAGAATGGAGCATATTATGCTTCATTATGAGAAAGATGGGCTTCTCAGAAACCTGGATAGACTTGATATACAGATGCATATCAAGTCCGAGTATTAGAATTCTTGTAAAATGAGAATTAGGAAAAGTCCTCAAGCCAATTAGAGGGCTAAGACAGGATGACCCCCTCTCTCCCTCTCTATTTAATATTTATATAGAATTATTAATTGTTAACATCAAATCTAAAATGCTCAATAGTGAAATTGGTAATTATAGCCAGTCGCAAAACACCCCTCTTCTGGGCTGTCTGGCATATGCGGATGATGTGATCATTTTCATGAATGGCAGTGCTAGATCCCTCTATAATCTGATGGCCTTGTTAAAAATATTAGAAGATGAAACAGGGAAAAAAATAAATAACAAAAAGTGCCAATTCATGATTGCAAAAAATGCCCCCCCAAGCTTATCTTATAAAATTAATAGCATAACAGGTTTTACCCAGAAAAAAGGAGCAATGCAATATCTTGGTTGTCCACTTTATGAAGGTAAACTAAAATCAGAAATATTTAAAATTTTTAATTGATAAAATCAAAAATAAAATTGCAAGTTGGAAAACTGACACACTAAACATGAGTGGTAGAATCACTCTAATTACTCATGTACTACAAAGTGTAGTAATGCATAATTTAATGATCACTAATCTTCTTGTGGTAGATAAAAAAAGAATTGAAAAAGAATTCGCTCAATTTTTCTGGGGATCCAAAAATGGAAAAAGAAAGCTTCACTGGAAAAAATGGAAAGACCTCAGCTACCCTAAACACGAAGCAGGTCTAGGCTTTGCTGATTTAAATGATCTTGCCAAAGCCTGGGCGTGCAAAAGCTGGTGGAGGCTCAAAGAAAATAATAGTTTATGGGCTGAATTTATGATTGCTAAATATTGTATAGAGGGGAGACACAAATAGAGAAAGAAAAAAGAAAAAAGCTTCGCAAGTTTGGCTCCAAATGCTTAATCAAAGAGAAATAGTTGACAATTTCTCTAAACCCTCCAAAAAGGGATTGAAATTGATTTTGAGTGTAGATGGGACCTTTTCACTCAAAACAATTAAAGAAAAAATCAGATGTAAGAGGGTTGAACAACCTCTCTTCAGTTGGGGCTGGAATAACGATAATAGCCAAAAAATCAAGTTAAACACTTGGAAAGTACTCTCAAATATCATTCCTCTTGATGAAAACATAAAAATGAAGGGCATAAAAATGCCCTCTAGATGTGATTGCTGCCGACAAGCAGTTGAATCGGTTGATCATCTGTTTTCTCAAGGTAATATAGCGTTAGAAATATGGAAAAGATTAGAATCGGAAATGGGCTTCAAGCATAAATCCACCCCTTTTAGAATTAGACTCCTCAAATGGAGTTCAGCCCATACTCATCATAGACCACTATCATGGCTCAAAAATAACATCCCCCATATCGCTATCTAGTGTATATGGAAGGCCAAGAATAGTAGTAGATTTGAAGGACGTACTATGGTAGTGGAAGATATTTGGAATGCCATTAAGAAAGAAATAAAAATCACTTCGGAAGCTAGCCCGATTTTAACTCATAATTCTCATTTAGATATTGACTCCATTAAATTCTGGAACCTCTCAGTTTCAAAACCCCCCTCACAAAAAATTATAGGAATAAAGTGGGAAAAACCAGCAAACGGTAGATTAGCTCTAAACACTGACGGTAGTTTTGATAGAAATATAGGCTTAGCAGGTGGTAGAGGTGTGGTAAGAGACCACAATGGTAACCTTATCCTTGCTTATTTAGGATCCATTAAAGCCTCCTCTGCAATCCATGCAGAAATTTTAGCTTTAAGGGATGGATTACGGGTGTGTAAATTGGATAATATTTTAAATTTAGATATTCAGATTGACTCTAAAATTTTGGTCGATCTAGTGAATAAAAGAAACATCATGTGGAAATTTGAAGAAGAGCTAGAGGAAATTAGTAGTTTAATAGAACTCTTGAATGCTTCAATCAAACACATATACAGAGAAGTGAATACACTAGCTGATAATCTAGCAAAAGAAGGTAAATATAAACAATTTCACAAATATGATGCAGCGTCTTTTCCAGATAAATTCAAAGGCTTTATAAAAATGGATAAAAAAGAATATCCATATATCAGAACAGTTTCAAATCACCTGGATATCTTTTCCTAACATTTGGTACAGCGTGAAAGTATACTACTTAGTTGGGACATGGGTGCGGGTGTTGGGTTATTATTGCTGGAATTGCTTTCTTTTATGTTCAGGTAAAGGCATGAAAGGCTGAAATTCTTCCTGGTCCTGAAGGAAGATTGTATAAGGATAGGCCAATACCTTCACACTAATTGACAACCCAGTAGGGTAAGATAGAGAATACATTTTAACTTTACTGCATATCCTCACTCAACACAGGTATGGTATCATAGAGAGGTTTGTCATCCTGTTGTATTGTGGTTTAGATGTGCTAATTTTCAGGTACATCTACTTGCTCAAATGGCTCCTTAGTTTCTCCTTGTGGTAAGGTTAACTAGGCCTCGGCTATGCCCATCTATATGAATTTTCTGCAGATATAAAGACAACTACCAATGGGCCAATTTAAGGCCTATAAAGAAGGATTTATGCTGACTTGAACAGCTTTATTTCTATCTTCATTTGCCTGTAAAAATCAGTCTTCAATAGTTGTTCTGAGTGAAGCAAACAAGTGTCTATACCCCTGGTTTACCCTGTTTATATGTCAAGCTTTTAGTTCTGATTAAGCGCCAAAGGATCCCACTCCATGGAAGGTAGCTACTAAAAGAACGTAAAGACATGAAAGGCTAAAACTCTTCCTGGTCCTGAAGGAAGATTGTATAAAGATAGGCCAATACCTTCACACTAATTGATAGCCTAGTAGGCGCCAAAGGATCCCACTCCAAGTAAGGCTCGAAGAAAAGGAAAAGCTAAAAGGGCTGGAGGATTTAATAAACTTATCTCAGGAGATGATGTTGATTTGAAATCTCACATATATCCATATTCAGAACCTCACAAGCTAAAAGAAGGTAGCTTCTCTCAGGAAAAGCTAAAAGGTCTGAGGATCAAGTGTCAAGCTTCTAGTACGGAACCTCACATATGCCCAAATTCCAGCAGTTTCAAATCTATAGCTTCTAGATCATTTTAAATTGTTACTTGTTCTTTGTTTTTTTGTTTTGTTTTGAAATGGATGTAAAAGGGATAAGGGTAGATGTAGGTTATAAAAATGGTATTCCTCCGCTAAAAGAGAGGGCTCTAATAATAATAAAACAAAATTAAAAAAAAAGATAGATAAAAAGATAAAAATATAGACAAATAGACAGATAGATCAATAGAAAGATAGACAAATAGCCAAATATTTAGATAGACAGATCGATTGATATATAGATAGATAGTTATAAATATAGGTAAATTGATAGATAAGTAGATATAAAGCTAGATATATAAATAGAATGATAGATTGACAAATAGATTAATAGTCATTTAGACAGAGAGATAGATAGATAGATAGTTATAAATATAGGTAAATTGATAGATAAGTAGATATAAAGCTAGATATATAAATAGAATGATAGATTGACAAATAGATTAATAGTCATTTAGACAGAGAGATAGATAGATAGATAGATAGATAAAAAGATTGAGAAATAAATAGAGAGATATATAGATAGACAAATAGACAAATAGATAGATATATCAATAGATAGATAGATAAAAATATAGGCATATAGGAATATAGATAGATACACAAATAGATAGATATTTAGATTGATAAATAAATAAATTGACAGATAGATAATTAGATAGATAGACAAGAGAGAAAGATAAATAAGTTCATAGATATATGGACATAGAGATTGGTAGACATGTAGATAGATAGATAGCTTTATAGATAGGCAGATAGACAGATAAAGAAATAGATAGAAAGATTGATAGACTGATAGACTGATAGACTAGACTGAAAGATAGTAAGATAGATAGATAGATATACAGATCGGCAGATATATAGATAGAGTGGTAGACAAATAGATAGATAGATATATAAATAGATACATACATACATACATACATATATATATATATATAGATAGACATACCGAATATAGATAAAAATAAATAAAGATTGATAGATAGACATATAGATAGATAGACAGATAGATAGATGATAGATATATAAACAAATAGAAGTTGGACAAATATATAGATAGATATTTAAAGATATAGATTGATAGACATATTGATAAATATACAAATAGATATATAGACACATAGATAGATCTATAGATAGATTGGAAGATAAAAAGACAGACAGACACACAGACAGATAGATAGATCGATTGGAATATAGGAAGATAGACAGAAAGATATATATATATATATATGTGTGTGTGTGTGTGTGTGTGTGTAGAAGGATAGATAGATAGTTAGATGAAGAGATAGATATATAGATTGACATATAGATAAATAGATAGATAGATAAAAAAATAGATAGAGAGATAGATCGATAGATAAATCGATAGACAGATAGAGATATTGACTAAAGTATGATAGATAAATAGAAAAATTGAAAGATAGATAGATTGAAAAGTAGATAAAAAGATAGACCGAAAAATAGATAGATAGATTGATTGATAGATTGATAGACTGATAGACTAAATTACTAATAGAAAGATTTAGAGAAAGATAGTTGGACAAATAGACAGATAGATAGCTAGATAGATAGTCTTGTAGATAGATAGATAGATTTACAGATAGATATATAAATTGATAGGCATATAGACATATACACAAATAGATAAAAAGATATATAGACATATAGACATATAGACGATAGATAGATAAACCAATAGAGAGATAGATAAAGAGACATATAGATAGAAAGATAAATAATAGTTAGAAAGATTGAGTAATAGGCTGATATATAGATAGAAAATTTGGTATAAAGATAGATAGACAAAAATATAGACATATAGATATATAAATAAATAGATAGAAAGATAGATAGATAGATAGATAGATAGATAGACTAATAGACTAGTTGACTAATAGATTAATATATAGAATGAGAGATAAACAAAAAGACAGATACAAAGAAAGAAAGATAGATAGATAGATAGACAAATAGATCGATAGAGAGATTGATAGATAAGCTTATAGACTTATAATGAGATAGATATATAAATAGATAAAATTATAGACAAATAGTCAAATAAACAGATAGACAGCTAAATAGATAAAAAAATAGAAAGATAAACAAATAGATATATAGACACATAGGTAGATAGATAGATAGATAGACATATAGATCGGTAAACAGATAGACAGATAGATAGACATATATATAGTTAAAAATATAGATATATCGATATATAGATAAAAAGAAAGCTATATATATAAATAGATAAATAACTAGAATAGCAGAAAATAAATAAACAAATATATAAATTGATTTACAAATAGAAAAATAAATAGAGAGACAGATAAACAAATATATAAATAGGCAGATAGACAGGTAGATAGAAAGATAAATAGATAGGCAGATAGAAAGATAGATAGATAGGCAAATAGACTGAGATAGATATACAAAATGATAGATAGATAGACAGACAAATAGATAAATAGATAGATAGATAGATAGAAAAAGAAAGAGAGAGAGATTGATAGATATATATATATATATATATATATATATATATAGACAAATTGACTGATAGATAGATAGATAGTTTGACATTTCCTATTTGAAAAATGCTCTCAACTTCTAGAGAGAGAAGCAGTGCATTTTAGAGAGAGAAACTACAAATTTTGAGGAAGGAGCTGATTTTGAGCAAATTTCGTAAGAAATGGATTACTTAGTTAATAAGAAATTTTTTTTGGATTATTTCAGAAAGACTGTGTTCACAGTATCGGCTACTTCACAAATTCATGTGAATTCTATCGAGGAACTCTCGATATTATTCTCTCCCAAAGATATCCAAAAACTCACCGAACCTCACAAACATTCAATTGTGGGCAAATATTTGCATGGAAGACCATGCGTGGATGATGTTCGTGCGTTTTTTGCTTCACTAAAGCTAAATGCATTGATCAAAGTGGGACTCATCGATGATAAACATGTACTGATTCAAGCCTATTCGAAAAAAGATTTTCATAGAATTTGGTTGCGAGGCATTTGGTACATCATGGGTTATCCCATGAGAATGTTCAAATGGACAAGCAATTTCTCGACGATGGTAGAATGGTCGGTAGCTCTGGTATGCTTTCTGCTCCCTATGCTACCGATACACTTATTTGAAAAATTTGCTATTTATTATATTGCTTGTACTATTGGTTCTCCTCTCCTTCTTGATGGTGCCATTGCTACACTATCCAGACCAAGTGTAGCATAAATCTGTATTGAAGTTGATATACAGAAACCTATACCCTCGCGCATTTGGATAGGAAGCACGGAGGGTGGAAGATTTTGGCACAAATTGTTCCAAAAAACCTTCCATCTTATTGTTCATGCTGCATGAAATAAGGCAACTGTATTGAGGATTTCCTAGTAAGAAAAAAAAGGCAAGATGATGAACATAAAAGAGAAGAAATTAAAAGAGCAGCAGGTAAGAGAAGAGAGATAGTTAGATATCAGATAAAGCCTCAATCTATTCATCTAGAAGAATAGAAATTTGAGTCAGAAGAATTAAGGCTAGTTGAATATAAAAAAATTAACGAAGAAGAAAATGGGGCAGTAGCCTCCCTAGAAGATGAAAAGAGAGCAGGAATGAAAAATAAACAACAAAAAAATAAAGGTTGGGCAGTTCCCATAATATACTATTTGGAGGAAGAAGTGGAAATAAGAAGTTTAACCTCGCTCTACACAGATGAAGAAGAAAATATACAGAAAGTTAAATTAACTAGAGATCATATAGACATAGAAAAATCCATACAAAAAATGGGCAATAAAGATTGGGCTATAGAGGAAATAAAAATAATGGCTATTCAAATGGATAGGGAATGGAAAGGTGAAAGGGAAGGAGAATCAAGCTTTTTAAGAAAACCAAAAAACATGAAAAAATACCTAAATAAAACACATGAAACTAAATGCACTACTAGAGCGCAAACAAAGTCAATAAATAATGTATAATTACATGTATTGGAACATTAGGGGAATTGCTAATATCCCCTCTAAAAATAGATTGAGAAAATTGATATATATGTATAACATTGAACTTATAGCGATAGTTGAACCGATGGTGGAAATAGAAAAACTAGAAGAATATAAAAAAAGCTTAGGTTTTGATCAAGGTTATGTTAATAAAAATGGTAACATTTGGTTAATGTGGAAAAATAAGTTAAATATAAAAATATTAAAAAATACTAATCAAATAGTAAACATTAGTCTAAGTCAAGATGAAATTGAAATAATTTCTATAGTTTATGCAAAGAATAAGAGAGAAGAAAGAAAATCATTATGGGAGGACATGGAAACAACATTTAAAGAAAATAAGCTTTGGATAATAGGGGGAGACTTTAACTCACTAAGAAGTTCTAATGAAAAAAGGCGGTAAAACAGCAAATAAGAAAGCCACGGATCAATTTAATGACATAATTAATAAAACTAATCTAATAGAAACTAAATTTTTAGGTTCACCATTTACATGGTGTAATAACTGGAAAAAGAAAGGCACAATTTGGGCAAGATTAGATAGAATACTATTCAATGTTAAATGGTTAGAGTTATTTGGCATAACATAAGTGAAACATTTAAACAAAACTTGTTCTAATCACAGTCTACTTTTAATAACCATTAAAAATATTGCTTATTCAGGAGGCTCATTTAGATTTCAAAACTCTTGGTGCCTTCATCATGGTTTTTTAAATATGCTAAAATAATCCTAGAATAAAGATGTATCGGGAAATTCTATTCAAGTCTTAAACAATAAACTAAGTATGCTAAAAATGAAATTAAAAAAATGGAACAAGGAAACATTTGGAGACATAAATAAAAATATAAAAGAAGCAGAAGAATTAGTATTAAAAAAAGAATTCGAATTAGATCAAAACGCTAATAATAGAAGTGCATTAAGCAAAGCACAAGCGAAACTTAAATTAAAACTTTTAATGGAAGAAGTATACTGGAAACAAAAAGCTAAAATAAAATGGCTAAAAGGTGACAAAAAAACAAAATTCTTTCAAAAAATGGTTAAATTAAAACATCAGAAATACAAAATTAGGGGTATAAAAGATAAAGAAGGAAAATTGATGGACAAAGATATAGACATTCAAAATTATTTCACAAAGTTTTTTAATAATCAACTAAGTGGAAAAAGGATGCTTATAGGTAATACTTTGATACATAACATAGAAAATAAAATCACAACAGAAGATAATGATATGCTAACTAAATATGCAGAAGAAGAAGAAATTAAAATGGTCATATTTAGTATGAATAAGGATAGCACAGCTGGACCTGATGGATGGAATAGTTGTTTCTTTCAAAATTGCTGGAATATAATTAAAAAAGATATAGAAAAGGCTATTAATAGTATTCTCAGTGGGGTGGAAATAGGAAAGAAGTGGGGGAGTTCTCACATTGTCCTTATTCCAAAAATAGAAAACCCACAAATAGGTCAAGATTTTAGACCAATAAATTTATGTAATTCAGTTTATAAAATTTTAGCAAAAACACTTCAAAACACACTAACCAATCTTCTGCCTAAAATTATTTCGATAGAACAACCAGGTTAAATGAAGGATAGACTAATAATGGAAAATATTTTTTTGGCTAAAAAGATGTGCAGGGAAATAGGAACAAAGACTAGAGGTCATAACGTTATAATAAAACTAGATCTATCCAAAGCACTTGATAGAGTTGAATGGAACATGTTATGTTTCATTATGAGAAAAATGAGTTTCTCGGAAACATGGATAGATTTGATATATAGATGTATATCAAATACTTGGGCTAGAGTTATAACTAATGGAAAAATAGGAGAAGAAATAAAACCAACTAGAGGATTGCGACAAGGAGATCCTCTTTCCCATTTACTATTCAATATATATTTGGAACTTTTAATAGTTAATGATAAAGATAAAATGTTAAAAGGATTAATAGGTTCATTTAGGCAACCTAAAAATACTACATTGGTTTGTTGCTTGGCATATGCAGATGATGTATTGATCTTTACCAATGGAGGTAGTAGATCATTACAAAATTTAATGAAGTTGTTAAAAAACATAGAAGAAGAAACTGGTCAAAAATTAAATAATAGAAAATGTCAATATATGATATCTAACAAAGCTCCATTGGCATTAACTCACAGAATTAAAAAAATTACAGGTTTTTCTCATAAAAAAGGCAAAATGACTTATTTGGGTTGCCCTGTTTATGAAGGTAAACTTAAGTCTAGATTCTTAGAATTTTTAGTGAATAAAATAAAAAAAAATATCGGGATGGAAAGAGGAATTTTTAAGCCTAGGGGGTAAAATAATATTAATAAAACACGTCTTAGAAAGCACATTAATGCATAACATTATGAATATCAAACCATCGGTTAAGCTTATTAAAAAAAATAGAAAGAGAACTTGCTAATTTTTTGTGGGGTAAAAAGAATGTAAATATAAACTCCATTGGAAAAAATGGAGAGATCTATGCTTCCCTGTTCAAAATGCTAGATTAGAATTTGTTAATCTTTTGGATTTAGCTAAAGCAGGGGCCAGCAAGAGATGGAGGATACTAAAGACAAATAATAGTTTATGGCCTAAATTTATGCGGGCAAAGTATTGCATCAAGAACGATACTAATAAAGTAAAAAACAAAAGCAAGAGCTCACAAGTTTGGATACAAATACTTAGACAATGAGAATTAGTTGAGAATCACTCTAAACTTAAAAGAAAAGGATGGGTATGGACACTTACATCAAAAGGTTCATTCTCTCTTAAATCAGTCAAAGATATCATAAGAAAAAAAGCAAGAAGAACATTATATATTTAATTGGGTTTGGAAGAATGACAATCCACAATAAATTAAAACTTTTATGTGGAAAGTTTTATCTAATATCACCCCAATTGACATTAATTTTAAAAAAAGGAATTTCCAGTTAGTTTCTAGGTGTGATTGTTGTGAATCTGAAATGGAAACGCTAGATCATCTATTTTCAAATGGGAAAATAGCTTTTGAAATCTGGAAGAAATTAGGAGTAGAATTTCAAATAAAATATGAATATCTTGCCATAAAAAGTAGATTGCAGAAATGACATAAGCAAAAAGTCTCAAGTCCGGCTCAGAAATGGATTAAAAACAATGTACCACTAATAGCAATTTGGTGCATTTGGAAGGCTAGAAACAAAAGTATATTTGAAGGCCACAAAATAATAATAGAAGATATCTGGAAGGATATAAGGGAAGAATCAAGAAAAATTTCTGAAACTAACCATTTAATATTACAAGACATGAATTTAGATAAAGATATAAATACTTATTTGAACTTAAAAGAAAAACAGTCAAAACATTTTAAATTTATAAGTATAAAATGGGATAAACCTACAAAAGAAAGAGTAGCTCTAAACATAGACGAAAGCTTTGATAAAGACATAGGAGCTGCAGGAGGGGGGGGATCGATAAGAATTTCAGAAGGGAAACTAATTTTAGCCTTTACAAGGAGGTTCCTAGCTTCATCAGTATTACATGCTGAGATTTTAGCTTTAAGAGAGGGGTTAAGATTATGTAAACAACTGGCTATCAAAGCTATAGAAATTCAATTAGATTCAATAATACTAATAAACTTAATTAATCAAAAAACAATATTATGGAAATATGAGAATGAGAAAGAAGAAATACTACAGGAATTAAATACAATAGATTATTCTATAAATCACATCTTTAGAGAAGCTAACGCTCTAGCAGATGGATTAGCCAAGGAGACGAAAAAGAAAGGGAATCAAGAATATGATGCATATATTTTACCAAAGAAGCATATGGGCATATTAAAATTAGACAGCAAAGGCACTCCTTATATTAGGAAAATCAAAAATTATGTTTGAAAATTTTATCATATAAAGTAAATGCTATTTCCAGTCTCACCAACCATTTCCTATAAAGAATCACCTTAGTCCTAAGGGGTGAACCTATTTCGAGATGGAATTTAATTATAGAGTGATAAAAGGGTAAGCAAAGTTTTTTATATGATTAGGGAGGGGAGATTGGGAAAATGGGATTTTTCAATTGGAATGTAGTCTTCTGTTTTTTGCAGATAGGCTAAAGATTTTAAAACAAAGCTGGACAGAAGGTAAGGTTGTATTTATGGTATGCATTGCGGTTCTTTCTCTGTTGTACAGGCTGTAAAGGAAGAAGCATCTCAGGGCTAACTAGAAGGATTATTATTGGGTGGGGTCTTTAAGAATAGGGTAGAGTATATATAGGTAGGTATATCTTTTTTGCAGGAAGTGCAGGAAAAAGATGCAAAGCTGGACAGAAGACAAAAAGTGCCTGCTGAATCCTAATGTCAGTTTTCTCTAATATGTTTATGGAGTATGTTACTGGAAGTCTGTAAGTTTACAAGTCTGTGTTACTTTAAATTTAAGTGTCTGCTATGTTATTTTAGAAAAGTTGCTGGAAGTTTGTAAGTGTAATGCGTATAGAGTCTATGTAAAGTAATGTAAGAGTAGGATAAAATATGATCAAGGAGCATAAAGAATGGAAAAGGGCAAAGCTAGGCAAGGAATGTTTTTTCAGCTCAAAAAGATGGAATGGATTTAGAAATTGCTAGGGATAGCATAAAGGCCAACAACAGGATTATTTTAACATCACAAGCAAGGAGAAATAAAAAGTCTCCTTTGATGATAGGAATATGAAGGGTTAGGTGGGTAAATGGGCTTCTATATTATGCGGATATAATGCATTTGGTTTTATGCAGGCTAGAGAGATTGTAGGTAAAGCAGAAATTAAAAAACCAAAAGCCTTTGATCTGTAACAATCAACTCGCACACTTGGAAGGATATGCCGAATATGAGCTTAAAGATGAAAAGAAAGGGAGAAGTCTCTTGATGGGCATAAAGTTTAATTCAAAAAAAGCAAATTGCTATAGTCAAGGCGGGAGACATTGAAAAGGTTGTAGAATTTAAGCATGAAGACTTAAAGATTACACCCCACACGTCATTAAAGAGGCATGGACTATTATAGAAAGATGCATGACAATTAATGATACACCTTTGGAAAGAATGGAGGAAATCATCATAAAGTTTTCAACATAAAGCTATCCATTACCAGTTAGAAAGAAGAATTAATACCCAAGAAAGCTCAAAGAAAAGAATACATGAATCCCACAAACATACTTATAATATATTTATACATTTCTAGATTGATGTAAACTTAGTGTTTTTCTTTTTTTTTAATTCTACAATGGGTGTAAGATGGTCATGGGTAGATGTTAGCTTGTAATAATGGTATTCCTCCGCCAAAAGAGAGGGTTATAATTAATAAATACTTTCTAAAAATATAGATAGTTTGACATTTACATAGCTAGACAGATAGACAAATAGGTATATATATAGATAATCAGATAGACCAATAGCTAGATAGAGAGATACCCATATAGAAATATAGACAGATATATAGATTGATAGATAGACATGTAAACAAAGAGAAATTAATACATATATAGATAGTCATATATATAGATAAATAGATAGACTAATATAAAGATAGAGATAAATAGATATAAAATAAATAGATAAATAGATAGACAAGTAGATAAATAGATGGATAGATAGATAGACAGACATATACATAGACAAATAGGCAAATAGATAGATAGATAGATAGATATGTTGATAGGTAGATTGCTAGAAAGACATATAAATAAATAGATAGATAGATATATAGATAGACAACTAGATAGATATATAGATAGATAGACAAACACATAGATATATTGATAGATTGATAGATAGATTGATAGATAGATTGATAGATAGACAAATAGACAGATATATATATATATATATATATATATATATATATATATATATATATATATATATATATATATATATAATTAGATAGATAGAGATATATAGACAAATAGATAGATAAAAAGATATATGGTAGATATATAAATAGATAAACATAAAGAAAGAAAGATACATAGATAGATAGTTAGAAAGACAGATAGACAAATATATAGATAAAGAGCCAAAAATATTGATAAATAGATAAAAAATAGATATATAGAAAAATAGAGAAATAGATAAATATACAAATAGATAGATTGATTGTTTGATAGATAGATTAAAATATAGCCAAATAGGTAGATAGGTAGATAGACAGATAGATAGATAGATAGATTGATTGATTGATTGATTGATTCATAGAATGATAGATAGATAGATAATTAGATAAATAGATAAATAGATACTTTGTTATGTAGATAGACAGATTGATTGATATATTGATAAATTATATAGATAGATAGATTGATTGATTGATTAATAAATAAAAATATAGATAGATAGATTGATAGATAGATATATAAATTGATAGATAGATGGATAAATAGATAGATAGATAGAAAGGTAGAGAGATAGACAAATAGACATATAGATTTTTATACAGATAGAAAGATAGATATATTGATAGATTAATTCATTTATAGATTGATAGAAAGAAAAATAGACAGGTAGATAGATAGATAAATTCATTGATTGATATACATATAGACATTAAGATAGATACATAAATAGAATGATTATTAGATAGTTCGATAAATAGAGAGGTAGATAGATATATGACAGCTATATAGTTAAAAAGAAAGGCATATAGATAGAAAGATAAATTGATAGATTGATAGTTAGATTGTTAGAAAGATAGACATATAGATATTAAGATAAATAGATAGATATAAAAATTGATAGATTGATAGATAGTCACATAGGTAGATAGACAAATATACATATAGATAGATAGACATATAGATAGATAGATAGACAAATAGAGTAATATATAGATTTAAAAAATAGACAGATAGACAAATAGATTAATAGACATATAGATAGAAATACATATAGATAGATAGGCAGATATATTGATAGATAAAAATTTAGAAATATATATATATATACACACACACACAAATACACAGATAAATAAGTAGATATATATAAAGATAGATAGATAGAGAGATAGATATGTAGATAGATATATAAATATCCATATAGATTGATTGATTGATAGAAAGATAGATAAACATATAGATAGATAGATAGACAGATTTATAGATTGATAGATTGACGAATAAATAGATAGATAGATGGACAGATAGATATATAGAAAGATATAGAGATAGAAAAATAGATAGATAGATTTTTAGACAGATACAAAGATAGATAGATTGATTGATTGATTCATTGTAAGATTGATTGAAAGAAAATAGATAAGTAGATTGATAGATTGATAGATTATTAGATTGATAGATTGATAGATTGATAGATTGATAGATTGATATACTGATTGACTTTAAAATAGATATATTGATAGAATGATTGTTAGCTAGTTAGATAGATAGAGAATTAGATAGATAGATATATGTAGTTAGATAGTTAGAAAGATAGACATATAGATAGAAACATAAATAGATAGATATGAGAGTTAGATAGTTCGAAAGATGGACAAATAGATATAAATATAAATAGATAGATATATAAATTGATAGATTGATAGATAGGCACATAGATAGATAGACACATATAGATATTGAGAGATATACATATAGATAGTTAGATAGATAGAGTAATAGATAGATTTGAAAAATAGACAGATAGACATATAAATAGATAGATAGATAGAGTAATAGATAGATTTGAAAAATAGATAGATAGACAAATAGATTAATAGACATATAGATAGAAATATATAGAGATATATAGGTAGATATATTGATAGATATAAAAATATAGTGATATATATATATATATACATAAATAAATAAGTATTTAGGTATAAAGATAGACAGATAAAGAGATAGATAGGTAGATAGATATAAAAATAGATAGATATACAATTATATATATAAATATACTGCTATGCAAAAAGATAGATAGACAAATAGACTAATAGATTGACAGAATAATAAATAGATACATAGATAGATAGATAGACAAATAGACAAATAAATAGATAAAAAGATTGATAGATTGATATATAGAAAAATAAATAGATAGATAGACAAATAAACAGATAGATAGACAGATATATAGACATATAGACAGATAGATAGATATACATATATACATATAAAGAGATATATAGATAGCTATAAAGAAAGATAGTTAGATATATAGATAGATAGATAGATATATAGACAAATATGACTAATAGGCTGATAAACCAATAGATGGATATGGAGATAGAAAGTTTGATAAATAAATTATCAAATTGATATATAGACATATAGATAGTTAATTAGATGAAATATGGACACAAATATACAGACACATTGACAAATAGACAAATGGACAGATATATAGATAGATAGATTGACAAATAGATAGATAGATACACAATTATAGATATAATTAGATAAATAGATTAACATATAGATAAATATACATATAGATGAATAGATAGAAAAATAGATAGATAGATGGACAGATAGACATATAGACAAATATATATATATATATATATATATATATATATATACACACACACACACACACATAGATAGACAGACAGATTGATTGATTAATTGAAAAATTGACAAATAGATAGATATTCAGATAGATTGATAGATAGCTAGATAGACATATAAATAGATAGAGAGATAGAAAGATAGTTAAATAGATAGATATACATATAAAAAAATAAATAGATCAAAATATATATAGATAGATAGATAGACATATAGACAAATAAATAGATTGATAGATACATTAACTTATACACTAATAGACTCATAGACTTATAGAAAGATAAATAGATAATCAAAAAGATAAATATCCACATAAATAGATATATATATATATATATATAGACAAATAGACAATAATATATATATATATATATATATATATACACACATAGATAATTAAACAATATATAGTTATATTGAAAGATTGAAGGATAGATAGATATATAGATGAATAGATAGATAAATAGATAGATAGATAGATAGTCAGATATATATATATATTGAAATATATATAGATACAAAGAGAAACATTCAGATAGATAGATAAATAGATATATAGAGAGATAGATAAGCTGATATACTAAAATTCTCATAGACTGATAGATAGATAGTGATATAGATTGATAGAAAGGCATATTTACAAATATAAAAATAGATAGATAGAAAGATAGATAGATAAAGAGATAGACAGACCAATATAAAAAGAGATAGATAGTTAGATAGATAGACTGATAGATACATAAATATATATTTATAATATATAGATTGAATAAAGACAAATAGACCGATATATAGATAAATAGTTATACAGATAAACATTTAAACATAAAGAAAAATATACAAATAGACTGATAATGATAAATAGATATAGAGATAGACATATAAAAAGATTTACAAATAGAGAAATAGATAGATATACAAGTAGACAGATAGATAGATATAGATAGACATATAAAAAGATATTCCATTTAGATTGATAAATGGACTGATAGATAGCTAGATAAATAGAAATATAGATAGATAGATAGATAGTAAGATAGATAGATAGATAGAGAGATAGATAAATAGATAGATAGATAGGCAGATAGATAGATAAATAAATAGATAGAATGATAGAAAGATAGACAAATAGACAGATACACAAAAAGATAGATATACAGATAAAAAGATAGTTAGATCAAGAGATAGACAAATATATAGATAGACAAGTAGACATAAAAAAATAGATAGATAGATAGATAGACTGACACATTCACAAATTGATAGATATATTGGTATACAAATAAATTAATATACTGATAGACAGACAGACAGATAGTTTGATTGATTGATTGATTGATAGAAAGATAAATAGATAGAAGATAAACAAATATGACTAATAGATTGATAGACTAAAAGATAGATATAGAGATAAATAGATAGATAAATAGACAAATAGTTATGTTGATAGATAGACAGATAGATATATAGATACTTAGACTAATAGACAAAAAGATAGGCTGATAGATAGATAGTTTGACAAATAGACAGATTACTAGAAATATATTTATAAATAGATTGAAAAATAGAATGATATATAGATAGATATATAGACAAATATACTGATATACAAATAGATAGATAGATATGTAGAGAAATAGACATACAAAAAATAGATTTATTGATAGATAGACATATAGAAATATAGATAGAGAGATATATAGATAGATCAATAAATAGATAGATAGGCAGATAAATAGATAGACATATAGGCACATAAACTTATAGATAGATTAATAGATAGATAGATAAAAAGATAAAATTAAAGATATAGATAATTATATAGATATAAATATAAATAGATAAACATATAGACACATAGAATAATAACCATATAGACAACTAGATAGATAGATAGATAGATACATAGACTAATAAACTAATTGACTGATAGACTTATAAAGAGATTGACATATAGATATATAGATATATATATATATATATACACACACACACACACACACATTATGATAGAAAGACAAATAGATAGATAAATAGATATACATATAGGCTAATAGATAGATAAATTGATAGATAGATATATAGATAGACAAAGAAATAAATAGACACTAATAAATAGATTGGTTGATAGATATATTGATAGATAGATATATATAATAGACAGACAAACAGATAGATAAATAGATAGATAGATACACAGATAAATCAGATAGACATATAGATAGATAAACAAATAAACTTTTAGATAGATAGAAAGAAATTCTAATAGACTAATATACTCATAGACTGATAGATAGATACTGAGAAAGTTAGATAGATAGAAATGTATTTTAACAAATAGATAATTGATAGATAGATAGATAGACATATAGATAAATAGACAAATATATAGATTGAAAATAGATAGATAGAAAAATTGATATAGATAAATAGATATATAGCTAGTCAATTATATAGATAAACAAATAGAGAAATAGATAGATAGAGATAAATAGATATACAGATAGATTGAAAAATAAATAAATAAATAGGCAAATTCATAGATAGGCAAATAGATAGATGGTCAGACATATATAGATAGATAAAAAGATATCAAGATAGTCATATAGACATACAGACAAATAATAGATAGACAGATAGGTAGATATATAGGTAGATATATAGATACAAATATAGATAGATAGATAGATAGACAGATAGAAAAATAGATAGATTGATAGATAGAAAGATATGCAGATAGACATATAGGTAGATACTCATATAGAAATATACACAGATAGTCAGAAAGATATATAGATAGTTAGATAGTTAGCCAGATAAAGAGACATATAGATAGATAAATAGATAGACATATACACATATAGACAAAAAAACATATAATAGATAGATAGATATATAAATATATAGGATGATAAATAGTTAAAAATATAGATAGATAGATAGCAAAATAGACAGAAAGATAGATAGAAGATAGATAGACTTGTATATTAATAGATTGATAGACGGATAAAGAGAAACACAGATATACATATCGATAGAATGATACATAGATAGATAGGTAGATAGATATATAGAGAGATAGATAGACAGATTGATATATATATATATATATATATATATATATATATATATATATATATAGATAGTTAGATAGATAGACAGACAGACAGATAGATAGATAGATAGATAGACAAATAGATAGATAGACAGATAGATAGTTAGTTAAATAGAAAGATTATTAGACAAATAGACATATAGTCAGATACATAGATAAATAAATACTCAGATACATAAATAAACAGACAGACAGGTAGTTGGATAGATATATCATCAAATTAAATTATAAATAGAAAGTCAATCATTATATAAATTGATAGATAGATGAATAGATATGTTAGAGTATCCACTAAAATTCAATCATTATATGATTCTTTTGTGACTTTTGTATCATATCTTATATGTATAAAAGAATCATTTTATATTCATTATATTTTTTAGATCATTGCAAATATTAGATGAATATAATATTTCTCTAGAGTGATATATTCTATGGAAAATTACTCTAAATTTTCCCTAGTCAAGTATTAATAATCAAGGAAAATATTAATACATTAAGACTAGCATGTAGGTTAACTAATATGAGATATTAAGTTAAAACACGAGTATATGTTGGAGAACATATACTGAACTAACCCGCAATAAGAATATTGCAAGGATTGTTATTTAAGTGTCTTACACATTCTCCTCGTGACTATTACTATAAATTATCTTTTGACCTGAAGTGACTTTGGTTGCCTACTTAAGAAGTTGTATTCTTTAGATTCAGTAGATGCCACCTGTAACAAGAATGGTTATAAATTTTTAATATGTATATAATAAATTATGTAGAGGAATGTGATTTATGTAGATGGAATTTTCTCATTGATATAATAGAAGTGATATCAGTTGGCCTCTTGATTGAGTAGGACTACTAAAATGCATGGTCATGCTGAAATAAGTCAATATGAGATATTAAACCTATCTTTTTAACTTAGTCTACTCAAAGATAAAGAAACATATAGAATGATGTGAGGATGACATTATCAATGCCTCATATATCAAACTAGAAAGCATTGACAAAAGAACTAAATCTTACTATCAAATAAGTCACGAAATTAGCTAAAGTTGAATATATTATATTTTCATCACTTGGTTAGCAATGATGTATTGCTAAATGATGTTCATTACTTGTTTCTTTAAAATGAGATTTAAAAGTCGCTACTAATGTTATGAGAACCTATTGGGTTACACACATAAAAACAAATATATATTTGAAGATTATTTTATTTTAGTTAGACTAAAATAAACTAGGCATAATTTTAAGTCTGAAATTCATTTCAGATCTTAAGCTAATTTGACTAAAGAGTTTGGTCCAATTAATAAATGTTTGGACCTATAAAAAGGGCACAAACTTAAAGCCCACATTTCTCACTTTTAGAATGATGTGTCATTAATGACACATCCTTTTCATTAATGACACATCCTTTTAGAAAGCTATATGAAAAGCTAAAAGGTTTCATTAATGACACATTATTTTAGAAAGATGTGTAATAAACCAAATGGTTTAATTAATGAAGCATCCTTTTAGAAAGGTGTGTGAAAAACCAAATGGTTTCATTGATGACACATCCTTTTAGAAAGGTGTGTGAAAAATGAAAATATTTTATTAATGACACATCCTTTAAGAAAGGTTTGTGAAAAAACAAAAGTTTATATTAAATGTGACAGATGCAAAATGAAAATATATATATAACAAAGATATGTTTATGTTTATACTGGTATAGGCACGAACACATGACTGTGCTAGAATTAGACCAAACCATTCAGAATCAAAAGTTTAATTTTTTGCTACAATAGGTAACATTCTTGTCCAACATTTAATTGTATTTACTTGGAACATTCGTAGGTTCCTAGTCAACTATGAAATTCTAATATGAAATTTATCTGAACCCAAACAATGGTATTAGAGGGAGGTTGCAAATCGATTAAATTGTTTTATATATCTATTTATATTTGATATGAACAATCATATTATCATGATTATACAAATGATTTATGAGCATTTTGATTAATCATGCATGAAACAGATCAATAAAATCAATTTGTTTAATATGATTAAATAATATTGTTTGTAACTTGTTCATGTTAATTTGATTAATATGAATACTAAATTGTATTATATATGATAAAAAAAAGTGTTGTGTGATTACATTCATGAATTAATATAATAGATGAAATTGTGATTATAGATAAGTAATTATAGATTCATTTAATTGTTATACAGAGATATTTAAATGTTAAAAAATTTATAAATGAAATTGTGATTTGATTAAAGTCATACATTAATTTTATAAATCAATTTTGTTTTGGTTAAGTGATGATGCCCCTTGACCCTACTAGGGGCGATGCCCCAAGGACCTCAAAATTTGAATGCCTCATAAATGATTAATTATAATCATGATAAAGTGATGTTAGATGTATGTTTTTCATGGTGCATGGTTATGGCTCTTTACCCCATATGAATGGATTATGTGTGTTATTGTTGTAAGTTAAATACGGCCTCCGTGTCATGCCTTTTAATCTACAATTCAAGTTATAAAATTCTTTTCTAATTTAATTCCACACAAATATAACTAGAGATTTTTTTCTAGATATGTAATATATGATTAGAATAGTATTAGATTAGAAAGTTATTTTAAAAGAGAAAGCAACAAACAACATAAGACAACCAAGGAAGCACTTGGATAAGATGTAATGCCTTTAGGTTGACATTTTGAGTTTTTCTTTAGCTTAAGAAAATCATTTTAGTTTGGGTCATAATAATGTCATGTTTATTTTGTGTTTGTGCAATATATGTTGTTATACAACTAGCCTAGTAAAATAAATACAAACATATTTAAATGTATGTGATGCATGTTAAATTCGTTGTTTTACTAAACAATTAAATATATCCCTCAAAATTAAAAATTAAGTCAATAAAAGATGCCTACCAAAGTTTGATACTCATTACTACCTCGATCAATATTAGATAGGTTTGCCAAAGTGAAGTATTTTTATTTATCATGGTAGAGTGTGATAGGATAATTGTGATATCCAACCTGTTGAACTTTGGGTGAGACTTACCTAAGTTATCTCAATTAGATTGAGAACTAAGAAGCATAAAATTAGGAGATGCACCATAAGATGGGCTAAGAACAAAATATATTATTCACCTAATTATCTAAGAGTTCTATTAGATATAATTGGTAAATATTACCTACCTAAATAGCTGAATTTTGGGCGTTTAGCCAAAGGTAACTCAATACAAGGTCAAATATGGATCTTGGCCCACTAAAAAATTAATTTAAAGAGAAAATTGAGGGATTGTTTTCAAACATATAATTTAGTGGGAGGATCATATAATAAAAGCCCTAATTAAATAAACTTTAAATATGATACTAATTTCTGCATATGTTTTAGATTACCATGTATACAAACATGTCTAACAACTTATCACTGTGATTTGTCCTTGAGAAGGACAAGCTCAATTAAGCTAATTTTCTGGATTAGTATAGGAATTTGAGGATTGTCCTCAAACAAGAAAGAAAATTATATGTGTCAAAGTAGTCTATTCCTAAATCACCTGCTCTTAATACTCCTCGTGCTGATAAGGATGCTCATAAAAGGTATCAAAATGATGCTTTGGATATAACATGCATTATGCTTGCAACCTGAACTCTAAGCTTCAGAAGCAACATGAGAACATGGATGCTTATGATATGGTTGAACATTTAAAAATGACTATATCAAGAGCAATCAAGGCATGAGAGGTAAGGGGTATCTAAGACCTTATTTAAATACAAGATGATAAAAGTGAGCCCTATTGGAACTCATGTGCTCAAAAAGATTGTGTATATTGAGAATCTCGAAAGGTTGGGCTTTCCATTGAGCCAAGGGTTAGATACTAATTTAGTTTTTGCTATCATTGCCTAAAAACTATAATCAATTTGTCATGAATTACAACATAAATGAAATTACAAAACTTTGCTTGAGTTGTTATGCAATGTGAGAACTACTGAACAAAATCTTAAAAAGATTAAATCGATAAGGATGGTGCAAAAGGGAAAAGGAAAACATAAATCCAAAGATAAGGGTAAACCCCAAACCAAATGCAAGGCAAAATCTTCTACATTGAAACCTAAGTGAGGGGTGACTAAGAAATGTACTTGCTTCCACTATGGTCAGTTTGGACATTGGAAAAGGAACTGCAAACAATACTTGGAAGAATTGAAAAGGAAGAATGGAAGTAAGACTTCTAACTCTGGTATTTATGTTAGTGAAATCAATTTATCTACTTCTTCAATATAGGTAATAGATATCAGATATGCTTCTCATATTCATAATAATGTGCAGGATCTTAGAAAGAGTAAACCATTGACAAAAAGCGATGTGTTAAATGATAAATGTATATCTAAACTCCATAAATATTTACTTATAGACTCATTTGATTTTCAATCATATGAAGTATGCGAGTCTTTTCTATTAGGCAAAATGACTAAACTCCTTTTACTGGTCAAAAAAAATAGTCAAATGGTTTGTTAGGACATATACATAATGATGTATGTGGATCTTTCAATGTAATAACTAGAGGAGGCTACCAGTATTTCATTACATTTACTGATGATATCAGTAGTTATGGCTATATGTATTTATTGAAACAAAAGTCAGAATCCTTTGAAAATTTCAAAAAATTTAAGAATGAAGTACAAAATCAACAAGGAAAAAGTATTAAGATACTTAGATCAGATCAAGGTGGTGAATACTTAAGCCAAGAGTTTCATGGTCATCTAGTTTAATTTGGGAACATATATTAACTCACTCTACCTGGAATACCACAATGAAATGGTGTATAAGAAAGGAGGAATCATACTCTGTTAGACATGGTATGATCAATAATGAGTCATTTAGATCTTCCTTCTTCCTTCTAAAGTTATGCTCTAGGGATAGCTTCTTTCACACTTAACCATGTTCCATCTAATGTAGTTACAAAGACAACATATGAGATATGGCCAGTAAAGAGTCCCAAAATGTATTTCATGAAGATTTAGGGTTGTGAACCTTATGTTAGATGTCAAGTCTTAGAGAAACTAGGACTCAATTAAAACAAATGCTATTTTTTAAAATATCCCAATGAAACAAAAGGATACTACTTTTAGATTCACACACTAGGAAAAGTGGTTATTGCAAGAAATGGTGTTTTTCTAGAAAGATAATTTATTTATAGAAAAACTAGTGGTAGATAAGATCTTAAAGAAATTTGGGATATACAAACTAGCATTGTCCAGATTCTAAGAAATGGCTAGTTTCCAAGAGATCTGAAATGGAATACATGTATACTAACCAAGCATGATCTTTGGTTGATCCACCTAAAGCGATAAATCTCATTGGGTGCAAATAGGTTTTTAAAAGAAAAACTGACATGGATGGTAATGTACATACCTTTAAAGGGATATTGGTTGCTTAAGGTTTAAAAAAAAGTAATGGTATAGACTATGATGAAATCTTCTCACTAGTTGTGATGCTTAATTCCATTCGAATCTAACTTGTGATTACAACTTACCATGATTATGAAATCTGGCAAATGAATGTCCAAACTACATTCCTTAATCGGAATTTATTTGAGGATGTGTACAAGACACAACCTGAAGGTTTTGTTGATCTAAAGGGTGCTACAAAGATATGTAAGTTGCATAAGTCTATTTATGGATTATAGCAAGCTTCAAGAATTTGGAATATTCGATTTGATAATGTAATCAAAGAGTTTGGCTTTATTAAGATTGAAGATAAACCTTATGTCTACAAAAGAATTAGTGGGAGTACAGTATTCTTTCTTATTTTATATAAAGACGATATACTTCTCATTAGAAATGATATCTCTTTCTTACAATAAATAAAGGCTTAACTTGGAATTTGTTTCTCAATGAAAGACTTAGGTGAAGCTACCTATATATTAAGCTTAAAGATCTATAGAGATAGATCAAACACTACAAAAAATTGTTCAATTAGCTAGGGAATTTTAGCTAGGGGTCAATCCCTAGCTAAATTACGAGGGATTAGCTAGGGAATAGCAAGGGATTTCTGATTTTTCATTGAAATAAAAATTTGCAATGGATAAGCGACAGAATAGCCACGTAAATTCCGCGCAAAGAAAAGTGGAGAATTTAGCGATGGAATTTCTCTAGTAATTTCAACCAGAATATAGTGACGAATTTAGCGACTGGATTTTCCTACCTAATTTCATCCGAAATTAGGCAATGGACTTAGCGACAAAATTTTCCTAGCAAATTAAATCCGAAATATAGTGATGGATTTAGAGATAGAAATTACCAAGCTAATTACATGCAAAATATAGCGATGGATTTAGCGATGAAACTTCTGTAGCTAATTTCATCTGGAATATAGCCACTGATTTAGTGACAGAATTTTCCTAGATAATTTCATCCTGAAAATAGTGATGGGTTTCACGATGAAATTTCTCTAACTAATAAAATCATGAATATAATGATAGATTTAGCGACGAAACTTTCCCACTAATTACATCAGAAATATTGCTATGGATTTAGAGATGGAATTTCTCTAGCCAATCTTTAATTATTTATTTTTTTAAATTTATTATTTGTTTTAATATTTTATTTAATTTTGTTTATCAAATGTATGTTATGGTCTATAGATGAGCGATTATTAAAAGACAAATTCTCCTCGTAAAATTATAAAAAATTATATTAAAATAAATAATTTAAAATATATAAAAATACAAAAATATATATATATATATTAATAAGGACTAAAATAACTATTTTTATGATTATAAATTTAAAAAAAAAGTATACAAAAAATTTTTATAAAATTTTTAATTTAGAAACTTATTATTAAAGTAAGATTAAATAATTAATTCTATAATTACAATAAAAATTTTAAAGATATTTTAAAAATTAAATGAACATACATTAAAATTTCGACTAATATAAAGGTAAAATAATTCATTGTATGATTAAATAAAAAATATTTTTAAAAATATCTGAATTGACGAATAAACTAGTAAATATTATTATTATTATTATTAGTATAAACAAATTTTTATGATTACATGAAACTTTTAAAAAAATAATTAATAGAAAATTTGAAAATCTTGAATTATAATAAAAATTTAATTTTTTTATTAAATTTAAAAGAAAATAAATTACATTTTAAAAATCAATACATAGATGTGTGCCCATACTAAAATTTATAAGAATTAAATGAGTAATAATTTTACTGTTATCTTTTAAAATTCTGTCTTTATTAAAATAATAAATATAACTTTTTAAAATTTTCTCACTTTAAGTAATTTTTAAAATTTTAAAAATTATTAATGATATCAAATAATATGAAATTTTATGCCTTTAAAATTAATTCAGATTATCTTCATAAAAATTAATATGAATACTTAAAATTTATAACCATCAAATATATATATTTATATATTTTTTAACATAAAAAATATTTTATAACTCTTAGGAGAGTGACTAGAAGACAAATTATCTTTTCATGTATGTCTTATTATATGAAGTTTTTAAATTTTGTAGCTATTTGATTTTTTTTTGTTATAAGGCTAAACATATATTTTTTTGAAATTGTTTATATATTTATTGTTTAATTAATTTTATAATAAAAAATAATAATTGTTTGTCTTTCATGTGTACTTGCTACACGCACATGAATTTTGTTGAAAATATTTTGATAATAAATAAAAAAATGAGTCTTTTTTTAATTTATATAATTATTGTTTATTTAATGTTTTTATAATGAAAAATTTAAATATTATGGTAAAATAATAGTCACTTGTTGTTGAGACTCAAGAGACAACTCTAATTAGTGCCTAAGTCCTCCACAGTCCACTTTTGTCTCTCGAGACCGATGCATCAAAACCTAATCAAAGAGTAAGTGAGAATTTCTTATTGATTTGAAGTATGTTTTCTACCCTAATTCTTCATCGATTATCTTAATGGAAAAGTATGTGTTTTGATTCTTTTATTTTTATTTAGAAATTCTTCTTCATTAATCACCATGGTATGCTTGGATTGCTTTTATAAATTGATTTGTATACATACTTCATGCATGTGTGATATAATGCGTTCTCATTGTGTGGATGTTGATGCTGCACAGCAGGTATGCCGACTTGATTTTTATTTTTTTTCCTCTCGATAGCCTTGTGATTTTAAATGTTAATCACAAAATGGGTGTTGGTGTTTGTGGTGAGCAGTGTGTATATAACAATATATTTAATATTTAAATAATAAATTATGTAAATATGATAATCCCAAGAGTAATAACACATAAATATATAAGTCTATTTTACTATATCTATAACTATAAAAATAGTATACATGAACATAACTATATATAGATATAACAACATATATTTAATATACATACATATATATATATAACTATATATAAATGTAGTTAACAATATGTATATCAACATATTACTATATATAATTGTATTTATCTACATCAATACCTATACATAGTCATATGTCTAAATATATATAATTACATGAAAAACTATATATAACTACATCTGCAACATGTATAACTACATGCTTCAGAAACATAATATCCATTCATATCATTCATCTCATTCATACATGTTTTTTTTAGATATTGTATTAATCTTTATCATTTTCCATATATTTTAGGAACTTAAATTTAATATTTTCAACCTTAAATATATTTTTATTGTATTTTTATATGTTTGTATAAATCTTTATGATTTAATATGTTTAGGGTTTGTATTTTTGTTTCACTTAATATCATTTAACTAAAATTGATTTTTAATAAAATGTTCATTTATTTAAATTCATGTTGTAAATTTCTAAACAAATAATAACATGTTTGTGTAATAAATATTATAAAAAATTTCTAAAATTTATATGTGATGTAGTTTCAATTTACAAAGATAAAACTTTAAAAATAAAATTCATTTACAAAATAAAATTGTACTTCATAATATGCAATATGTTATATTTATTATAAATAAATAATGTTTAAAATATATCTATTAATTACAAAAAAACTTTGTCATGTATTCAGCTTTAAAAAAATGAAAAATAATTATTAAAAAAAACAAATTCTTCTATTTATATAGTCCTTTATATATTTTGAATAAAATAAAAATAAATAATTACTTGTAGAAAAATTTATTCATATATTTATATGGTAATCTATTTTGATTGAACATAATTAAAGAAATAATTGATTTTTTACAAAACATTAAAGGCATGTATTTATATGCACAACATTATATTTGTTTGAATATTAAAGTTTTTAAAAATTTATTAATAACAATAAATAATAGGTAGAAATTTATCATAGTCATTAATATTTTAATAAAAAAAATTATATAGAAAAACAAAAACAATATTATCTATTTATGAACTATATTTTCATTGTTAACATAAATGTAAAAACAAAATAATTTACAAATATGTCAAATTCATTTATTTATATATGTATAATGATAGTTATTTTTATATAAATATTAAAAAAACAATTATTTGAATAATATAGAAGCTCATATATTTAATTCATAATTTCATTTTACGCACTCATATGCTTCACACGCGTGCACACACACACACACATGCATACAAACACACATAAATATTTGATTTAAATATAAATAATTTATAATATTTTATAAATTGTGTGTAATATATAATATTTTATTTTAATTAAATTTTCAAAATCAAAAAATTTTAAATACATTTTCACACGCGCACGTGCACACACACACACACACACACACACACATATATAATAGTTTCATGTGTAACTTTAAAAATACATTATGTATATATGTATATGTGTGTGTTTTTGTGGGTGTACAGTAGTATATGCATGAATACAAGTATATACACACTACTTTGAAAATGTAGATACATGTGTGAATATATACAAAAGTACAAATATGTGTATGCTGATATATAATGAATAGTAATGTATATGGATGGATAAATGTGAGTGTGTGTGTGTGTAGGGCAGTGTATATGCACATATATATTTATGCATATATATGTAAATATCAACATTGATTTTGAGAAGAAAAATACTTGAGCACATAAATATTAACATGTTCCACAAATTTATAAGAGCAGGAGCAGAAAGTGACATTATTACAAGATACTACTACTCTCCCAACTATAATACTTTGCCTCAAAATTTGATCAGAGTACTACTTGCAATGATAAGGTTCATTCAAAACTACATACCATGGAGTTACATTTTCATTCAATATTTTAATTGTTCAAATAAAAAATATATCTAATATATTCTTTTCTAACTCTTCTATCTTTTTTTTCTAGTCTTGATAAGCTATTTTCAATTTTGCTTATATGTACATTTCTTACCTAATATCTCTAGTTCAAACTATCGTAATAGTAAAATTCATCAAATCAATCTAGACCTGACATCTCTCTTTTTTATGATATATTTTATTATAGAATATTTAGCATATACTATGCCGTTGGTTCCCACTAAATATGATATTAACTTGACAAAAGAAAAGATTGTTGATACAAGTTCTTTCACTATAGTGGTATAATTCAATTGGGCCTTTGAGAGTGTGTTGTTATCATAATATATGAAAACTATTTATAAATATTTGTAGTGTGTATATAACAACATATTTTCTAATATATTAAATTTTTTTAGAAAAATATACTACAATATTAATTGATATTATGGTTTATTATTATTGAGACACAAAAATAATAATAATAATAATAAAATAGTCAAATAATCAAAAATATCTTGGATCACTCAAAGAGAATAAAAGCAATTCCTTACATATTTTCATTTATTTGTGAATATAAATAGGACTACAACATACATCTTCTTGAGAAAACCTAATAAAAGATTTACAATATTGAAAACATTTTTAGTATCAATCCTAAAGAATAATAGAAACTATATTCTCATATTTTTCTTTATATCTAGTAGAGATAACAATGGAAAACTCATCGATAAATAATCACATAAACATAAGCTGAAATAAAATAAGTTTTCATTTAAATATATTACTTAAAAACTATAAAAATATTTAAATCATTAAGCTATTCGAAACTTTTATAAAAAAAATATTTGAATATAAAAATGTTCAATTCATTAATATATATAATAATAGTATCAACTATAGTAATATAACACAACTTTCCTCCAAGTCTTATTTATATAAATAATATATGTAACTCAAAAAAATAATAAAAATGTGAATCTTAAAGACTTTTCCAAATACATTTCATTATTAAAATCATTATAATTAAATGTATTATTAAAAATTAATTATTAATTAAATAAAACAAGAATGAGTTATAATTTATACTATAAGTTTAAATACCTATAAAGGCAAAAGCATAAAATAACAAGTTGAATAATTAATAAGTCAAGACATAATTCTTGAGACATATATATATATATATATAAAATATAATATAAAATTAATTCATCAACATAAAAAAATATTATTAGTTTCTTACTTATTCAAAAAATCATAATTAAGTAACAAAATAAAAAATAAAATTATAATAATATTTCTTTTTATAAAAAAAACACTATTATTACATAACATAAAATTGGATTTAAATATATATGATTAAAATATTTTAACATAAATTCTCTACTCTAATATCATCATTATTTTTATCTAGTATATTAGTAGTTAGAAAGTTTTTACTATCAAATGATTGATTTCATATTAAATAATTATGAAATCATCACAATTTATATGCATTTTCATCTATAATAATTCGTGTCAAACTCAACTTACTCATATTATTATATGTTTTGGCTAAATTATATGTAAAATTAATAAAATCATTAAAAAAAATGGTCACAAAATTCCTACGAAAACCCAAATGTGAGTTAACTTGAAAACAATCTCCTTAGCCTCACATAGATTGCCACGATGAAAAGAATATTTAAAGAAATTATATCACTCAAATACTAATTTGTGGTAATGATGAATTGCAGTTATATTTTTTTGAATACTATAATGGCCTAGAAAGACATGAGGTGACAATTTATTTTCAGACTTTTAAATAAACATTTGAACAAAATTCATACCCCCTACAACATGAATGATAAATGATATTATTAAATAATTGATAAGAAATATAATTTGAAAAAAAAAATAAAAGAAGATATCAATATGATTAAGTAATTTGTAATCATAATTGATTCATCCTAAAATGTCTTATAAAAAAAGTTTTAAAATTGGCTTAATTGATTATTTTTTATAATCTCTAAATTTTCAATATGAAAATAATATGACTACATAAAATACAAGATAAATCACTTTATGTTTTTTCAAAAAAATTACAAATTCTCACAATGTATATTATATAATAATTAATTTTTAAAAATATTTATTTCATATTTTTAGTGAATATCAATCATATTTTAAAAATAAAGTATAAATATATAAAAATTATTTTTTTCTTTATGAGATATGAATTATGTAATGTGATAATACTTATTTATAAAAATAATTAACAAAATAATAAAAGTCATCTTACATAATAATATTATAGGTAATCTAGATAAAATATATTTCTAATAATATTTTCTTGACTTACTATAAAAACACTAGAATATTTTTTTAAGTGTGCCTCATCATTAATATAAATATTATATTTTATGCTTTATTTCATTAGTTTTTAATTTATCAAAACAAATTAAAAATTAAACTGATAGTGAATAAATAAAAGATTAATGAAAACTAAGCATCTAATTTACCCTCTGATATGACAACAATAGGGATAGATAACATGATCAATTCTTAGAAAAGCCATCCACAAAGTTATATAAATCCTACAAAAATATCTAAAAAAAACATGGTTAACTCTAAAATTAAAATTAAGTTATTTAGCATGATAACTCAAAATAATAAGATTAACCATAATGTTATAACACATTGTACATCATATAATATTAGCATAAGCTAGTATGGCATCAGCTACTATAAAAAAATATTTAAGAAAAATAGAAATTTACCAAAAAAAAATTGTTAACTCACAGATCAACAATGCAAAAGTTAATAATTAAATTTGAAAAAAAAATATTAAGAAACTTTAACCTTGCGAGAAGATGAAGAACATGACAAACTTAGAGAATGTTTTAAAATAGTTCACTCAAGAAATTTATACTATTTGTTGGCACATTATGTGGTGAATTCTCAAAAAACCTAGTGGCATGCTCGAAAAATTTTATACTTATACCAATAGTAAAATTGAATTGTTAAAGAATACAATTCAAAGACTTTAATTTAAGTTGAAAATAGAAAAGATAAAATAATTGTACCAGAATAAAAAAACGAGCATTGATACTATTATACTAAATAAGCATCATAGTAATATTATTAACTATTATAAAATTAAAAACATTATAATGAGATAAAAAAAATTAATAAATAAATATATGTAATGTATCATATTATAAATAAAGTGCACTCAAAAACTAAAGAATTAAAAGTATAAATAATTATAAAAATATGTAATTGAAAAGTATAATTAGTATTGCTAACTTCAAACACTACAAGAAAAATCTCATATTGCTAGGAACAATTCCCTAGCAAAATGGGTATTTTACATCTCTAAATGGGATATAGCGATGGATTACCAACAGATCGGTTCCCTATCTAAAGTGCTTCTTGCTAAATTTTAGAGACGGAAGTGTCCCTAGCTAAAAAGTTAGCGACGGCAAAATCACTTGCTAAAAAATAAAAATTCCATCGCTAAATTAGCAAGATAAATGAGATATTCCATCGCTAAACAAAAATAATGACGGATTATTCCATAGCTAAATTGTAGTCTATAAATTTTAGTGACGGATATAGTCCCTAGCTAAATAAATTTAGCGACGGATTATCGGTCGCTAATTTTAATATGGTCTTAGCTAAATTAGCTAGGGAAAATCCCTAGCTAATTTAGCACGAGATTTTCCCCTTGCTATTTATCAAGGGAATATTTCCTAGTCCTTTTAATTTCAAAAATAATTTCAGAATTTAAAAATTTTTAAATTTTTTTAATTAATAATTTAATATTTTTTTATCAAATTTAATAAAAATCTAAACTATTAATAATTTATAATAAACAAAAAATAAAATCATTTAAAATCTTTATGTAAATTCAATATTATGCATAATTGAAACAAAAAAAATAACAAATTTTTATTTGATCTTATTCATCAATGTATCTACCCACAGTGCATAAAGTATAATATATCCATTCATTGACATTATTTTCTATCCCTCTGCTCCCCCGATCATTATTTTTCTACTGCGACAAAGTTGTCCGAGTAACATCATGTAATATCTAGTGAAAAATCTCATCACTTATATAAGCTTTGTAAGAGGAACAATGTGGTATTATATCGGTAAGAAAATTAAACAACTTAGTCAAATTAACAAAAAAAGTTATGTTTTGATACATATATAATCCTATAGTATATCTATAAATATATACCAGTATTTCACTCGTACATATATAACGGTAGTATTTGTACATATAAACAATAGTATAATGTGTACATATGAACTAAGTACAAATATACTCAGTATATATGTACATAAAATACTATAGTATTAAATGTACGTATATACTTTATTCGTATGTATATACCTCTTTTGGTGTTGTTGCTACTACTTCCGCTGCCTCTCTTGCCGCTTCTGCCGTTGTCGATGTCGCTGCCAATACCACTATTGTTGTCGTCGCTGCCACCGCTGCCTCTACTGCCGCCTCTATCATGGCTGCCTCTGCTGTCGCCGCCGCTGCCGCTGTCGCTGCTGGCCGCTGCCACCGTTGGTCGATGCAGTGGCTACCGACGCTGCCGGTGCTACCGCTGCATGCCGGTGCTGCCACTGATGCCACTACGGCCGCTACTTACGGTGCTGCTGCCTCTACCGCTGCCACTCCACTACAGTGGCAGCCGCTCCCACCACCGCCTCTGTCGCTCCCCCACAACAGTGGCCGCTACCACCGCCGCCGCCGCTGCTACCCCCACTACCGCCGCTGTCGCTTCCGTTGCCATCGCTACCATCGCTTCCACCGATGTCGCTGCTACTGTTGCTGAAAATAGGTTTTTACATACCTATAATAGGCTAAAACTCTACCCAGAAAATTTAGAGACACACAAACATATTCATGATATATAATAATAGTTATTATAAACATGAACAAATATAAATTACAGTTGATTGTAATATAGTTTCAACAAAATTTTAATTAAATAATTTAATATATTTATATTAAATTGAATAAAAACAGAAACTATAAATGAAAATTTTAAATTAAACAAAAAAAAATTCATTTAATAACTTATTCTAATACAATATTTTAAATAACTGCAACAAAAATATAACAATATTAAATTACATCTTATTTAGATATGTATCTACTGACAGTGCATTATGTATAATCTATCCATGCATTGATGTTGCTTTCTCTCTCTATACTCCTCTGGTCACCAACTTTCTGCTCTGAAAAAGCTGTTCGATCATGGTGCATCATGTCAGTCGAAAAATCCCTTAACTTATACGAGCATCGAATGGAAAATAATGCGGTACCATATCTATAAGAAATTTAAACCACTCAATCAAATCAAAATAAATATAAAAAAACTATGTTTTAATATATATATATATATATTAATGCAGTAAATATGTATATATATACTAGCATTTCACTCATACATATATTACTGCAGTATATGTACATATAAACTATAGTATTATGTGTACATATAGATTGAGTACATATATACTCAGTATATATGTACATAAAATATTACAGTATTATATGTATGTATATACCGACTATATACGTATGTATATACCGCATTTGTTGTCATTGTTGCTGCTCCCGTTTCCACTGCCACTGCCCCTACTACTGCCGCTGCTTCTACCACTGCTGCTGCCGCTGCTTCTGCCGTGGCTGCTGCCGCGGCTTTCGTCGTTGCCGCCTCTGTCATTGCTACTGCCACCGCCGCCGCCACTGCCAGTGCTGTCGCTCCTGCCGCCGCTACTTCCGCCACAATTGCTGCCGCAGCCACTGTCGCCGTTGTTGCACCCCCTACTACCACTACAACCAGTGCTGCCACTGATCTCGCCACTGCCGCTACTGCTGCCGCCTTTGCCACCTCTACCACTGCTACTAGTGCGGCCGGTGATGCCGGTGCTGCCGATGCCGCCGCCGCAGCCATTGCTGCCAGTGCCGGCACTATCGTTGCTGCCAAAATAAAATTCAACATTATTCATGTTTTTATATAAAATTATATGCAAAATAAAATGCACCTTACTTTATATATTACATTTAGGAAAATCTTGCAATATAGGCTCTTTAAGAACAACACTAGAATTTTAAAAATAAAGAATAAAATTAAAGATAAGAATAAACCCTAATTTTTTTAGTGGACTCGTATAATCAAGACAACTATAAAATTAGGAGATAAAATTATTAATATTCAATATTTTTCATATTGGTTATTTTTTGACCATCAATTTATCATTAAGTATTTGCTCTCATCTCACTAGGCAATAAATCTTAAAAATAACATCATTAAAACAGACATTAAAAATTCAAGTTTAACAAAACTATAATAATTCAAAATAAAAATTAATACATGATATTTTATTCTTGGCCTAGAATAATAATTTTCATCATCGGTTGTATACATAAGCACGCAAAGGAAAAATTATTAAATATGCAACAAAACATAAACTTCACCTCACTAAATCTCATAAAAATTTTAAAATAAAATATATTTGTGCAGAAAGAATACAAAAATAACTAATGATTATGAAAATATATATCACATGAATATAATGAAGATCATATCTTGACACAATAACAAATATTTTTGTCCAAGGACAATAAATATCAAGTTGAGACTCATCAGACATAATATCTCTAATTTTTAGAGATAAGACTATTAAGATATGCATTAAGTAGGGACTCCTCACAATGCATATTACAACACAACAATGAGTATGTACATTCAATTTGAATTATACAGATATGTGATGAAAAAGAATAGGATTGGCCAAGCTATGTCTAGTCTATTTACAATTCCTAATTTCTAGATAAAGCTCAGCACGACATTATTGCCTTGTAATTCAAATGTGACATCTACCCAAATATATTTTCTTATGTATGATTTTTATGATTGATTCTTTCTTCAAAAAAAGTAAGTTACTATTTCTAAATTAGATAAAATATAAATACTAATTTTTTCACCATTTTCTAGGAAACTCAAAAATAAAAAGTAGGGTCAAGCAACGAGCAAGAAATTACACTCATATGAAACAACATGTTGAACACCACTCTCCATGTCACTACTGATGAATTTATACGCATCTATCATATAGTTGCTTCATGTCATTAGTTGATCTGCACACTCATTACTTGTTAGTTGTATTAGATTATGTTTCCTGGAGCAATAGTAGTTGTTATGGCCCCCATTGATGAATCTAGTCAACATAGCATCTTTTACCTATCTGAGCTTACCGAAGTGTCCATGGTGTGAAATTGCCAGCCGAGGAGGTTTTACCCACACGAAGAGCCTGTAGATGGGAGCCCAATCTACAAGCATTGTTCTCATGTCTATATGAACACTACCGTAAGTTATGACATTGTTGATCTCCTGTGAGAACCCTAAAACATTGTTATTGCTACCATTAAATGCATAATTTTAAGTGTGGGCTCTATTTTTTGATAAATAGCATTTTAATAAAACCTTATAATTATACTAAACTATTATAAAATAAAATATAAAAAATTAACACTAAAATTAAATTAAAAAAATAAATAAATTAAATAAAATAATAGAAATAGATCTTAATTAACCATAAATGATAATATTTAATAAATAAATAAAATAATATTGTATAATATTAAAGTATTCATATATATATATATAATATGGTCATAAATTTATAAGAATTCAATTTATTTATTATTAATATAATATGAAATAATTATAAAAGCATATAATTAAAATCTTTTAATCACTATTAATTTTAATGTTTGAAGTGTTCATTTAATAACCACACTGAAATATTAATTTTTTAAATAATCAAAATTTTTTTTCTGTAATTAAAACAACAATATATTAATTTTAAAATATCAACTTTTTTTCTTTTAAATTTTATGAAAAATTAAATTTTTTTTAATAATTCAAATATTTAAAATCTTTAAGTCATTAAATTTTTTAAAAATTTCTATAATAATAAAAATATTATTTTGTACTTTTATTTTTATAATATTTACTTATTTATTCGTTTATTCATATATTTTTATAAATTTTTTGTAATCAAACAATTTTTTATTTTAGTTTTTTATTAGTTGTAATTTTTATATATTTTTATATATTAATTAAAATATTTTATAAATTTATAATTATATAATAAATTATATAATGTTTTGTAATACAAATATTTAAATATCATAAATAAATATTTATGATAAAATTAAGTATAATATTTTAATTAAATTATAATCAAAAAATAGTTATTTTAATTATATTTAATATAAATTTTTATTAGTATATATATACTTATTATTTTTTTTATAATATCAAATTTAAATTATTATATGTGATGATTGTTTAATTCAAGGATTGCTCATATATAGACCATGACATATCTTTAATATAGAAAATAATATAAAATATTAAAATAAATAATGCTTAAAAAAATATCATTGAAGATTAGCAACAGGAAAAAATTAATTTAAAAACATACATAAAAAACTATTATATAGAAGACAGAATTATTATGTCATCTCACAAATTGAGTATTCTCATCAAAGCATAAAGAAAATAAATAAAAGTTAAGTGTATGACCAACTTTAAAGTTACAGTTATGTAAAGAAAACATATAGATGTACAATTATGACTAAGCTACAGCTATGTAAAAAACATACAACTAAGCAATTCTGACTTTTTAAGTAGTTAATAAGATCCCAATAATTAAAAAATATACAGCCAATTTAAAGAAACTGATTTCCATTTAAGATTTATGTGAACTACACATTACATCACTCTTCATACCTCAGTGCACTGCACTACACTTCACACCACATTGCACTGTTACACTTACCCCATAATGCCCAAATTATTACACATTCACTCTTATTGTGCACACAACACAACACAATACTACAACATACACATTAATACCATGTTGACACCTCTGCCACTGCCACACTATCAGACACTGCATATACTTTGCCTCAACACCACAAATACTATCACATTGTCAATGTCACTACACAAATACTACGTCGACACCATAACCACGCCGATAATCCATTAATATCTTTTCCTCCACACAAACACACACACTATCATTGTTCCACATCAACACTAACACTACATCGACATCACTCTGCAATCACGTCAGCTATTTACTAGGTAGATCTACTGCATAAACTAAGTGCACATATTGTATAGCAACACCATGTAAATGTAGACATACTTTTATGATTTTCAAACCCTAGCTTATAAATTAAAGAAGAAAATATTATGATAGAAAAAAGAAAATAAAACACTAAATCATAATTTAAACAGCAAACCTAATTATAAATAAAGAAAAGAAATATGAGCATGCTATAAATCGAGTGTTCCTATTATTAAAAAATATATATAATAAATGGAGGTCGTGGAAGTCATACCTAGTATACAACATTCCCATTTTAATGAGAGATCTGAGAGAGTTTAATATATCGATAGTCTTACCTCCCAAAAATTTATAGATATTACGTCTAAAAAGTCTCCCACCTGAGACATACTACCATTAGCTATAGATATTTATCATTGTACATATGCATTACCTCCAATATATATGTAACGCAAAAAAATTCCAAGTAATCAATTAGCTCAATATTATTTCACCCAACCATATTTAAGAATAATATAATAAATAAACACTTATAAAATTATCACAATTATATTCAAAAATGTTCAAATTATAAATAAATATAATTGATGACTCATAAGGTAAAGATTTGGGAGAGAAATAAAATGAAAACTCAAAAATAATTAATAATTATATCGGAGAATCAATTTAATTATATATAGATAGGTCTACTATTAAATCTATTTTTTATTTAGGTAAGTTACAAAAAAATATAAAAAAATACAAATATTTATATATGGAGTGGAATAGATTAGAACATGGATTAGTTTAAGTAGGTCCAAATGGCAAGGTAAAAGGCCAACAATGATCATGATGATAAATGAGAATTTACATTGTCAGATAATAAACTTAAAAGTAGGCCTCTGGATTGGAATAAGATCTGAGATGTTGAAATATAAAGAAAATAGAGAGTATCACTGCTATAATTGCAAAGCATCCTCCCACAATAATAGTTGGTTGATGAAAATCTCTAAAGGTAACTACGTGTGATGCAACCTTGCTTAATAGTGCCATATTTCATGCATGTCCACTTCCATTCCTACTAAATTTGATCTCCATGCCTAAAAAATAAATCTTAGTTGAAAAAATTAAACATTCCAAGTGTTGCTTGTTGAATAAACTTGCAATAAGACTTCCAATATATCATGCCAAAAAAGAAAAATTCTTTTGGATATTTGAAAAATAAAGTAAAAAGAAATAAATGAAAAACAAAAAAAAATTATAGCTATATTTACTGATGTTGTATATGGAAATATAGGAAACTAGAATAAAGACTTAGTTATCTCGATTATAGTTTTAGAATAATTTTTTGAAAAATAATATTTTAAAAGATGATTTTTGTCCATTTTCTGCCTAAAAAAATTCTAGTTGTTTAAGAAATTAAATTATCAAAATCCAACTCTTCTATCACAGATGAATATATATAATTCAATATGAAAATATTTATGAATTTAGGAATATATATATATGAATATCCAAGAAATATGATTCAATAGAAAAGATAAAAAATTTATTAAAATAAAAATAAACAAAACAGACCCCATGTTATATTGATGGTGCATTTGCACTGAAACTCCACTACACTAATTCCTTGTGGAAACAATCCCACATCCAAAAATATTGTTGCCAAAATATTATTGCAACTATTTTTAATCACTCACATTTCATTCATTCCAAGTAGTCCAAAAATATATATAAGGCAATATGTCCTAAGCCCTTTTTATTATCTTTACCAATAGATAAATTTTACATAAGATAATATGTATCCTCAAGAAGAACAAATAAATATCAATAATGTATTTGATTAGCTCAAATAAAGTGACTACAAGAAAAAACCTTGCTACCAGGCTCAGATGACTACTTTAGACCATATAAAACATTCTAAAATCTGCAAACCACACTTGATTGTACTGCCCAAAACACTAGTAGTTGCTTCATATATACCTCAATCTCAAGTTTATAATACAAAAATAATTTTTTCAAGTTTAGTTTGTGTATACTCTAACCGTGAGATATTGTAAAAAAATGAAAATACATAACGAAGTCAACTTGATTACTACAGAGTAAGTATCATGATATTTCATGCCAAATATCTGATTGTATCACATCACTATAAATCTCATTTTAAGTTGATATGATTTTTCATCAAAACATGTCTTCATAGTAAACAATAAAATGCATCCAACAACAGACGTTCTCGAAGATCATGATATTAGTTGTCTGATCTCATTATAGTTATTGATATACATCTCATCTATCATAGTCTAACACATTCTTAAATGAGATAATATCTCAGAAAAAGATCATGCTAGTATCACAAAGAGAAATAATAAAAGTGCAACGAACTATGTGAAATCGAGTATTGAGTACACTGCTTCTCTCCTTTTCATAGAGCAATCAAAAGGTCAAGGTAAGAGGGACTACATATAAAATTGTTTGGCTCCTCGATAGAATCGCCTCTTATCCTATCAAGCTGGGCATGTTTCTCTCATCTAGTATATACTCTAAGTTATGAATGTTCAAGTATCATAATTTCCAACATAATGAGTCTGTATTGGTGAACACACTTATAATACTATGTAATCTAGATATGAAAAAATCCTTCTACTCCAGAACTCTCACTTTCGCTAGACTCAATATAATCTGAATTTGTTGGCAAGTATGCTGATTCTATGAGAATAATATCATGCTAAAAACCAACATGATCAAATATAGTTAATGAGTGACTCTCTCTATCAAACTAAAAGTCAATGAAGGGTTATAGATTAGAGACAAAGAGTGATTAATCTAAATGCAATATATATATATATATATTCACACTCTTACCAAGCATTTTAAAGAATAAATCATTATTAAACAATTAACATCTAAACTCATTAAAATTTTATCAGTCTATGGTAAAAAATATACTTTCTTTGGGAACTAAAGTATCCAAGAAAGACATAACTCAAGGCCTTGGATACTAGTTTGTCTCATCCTAGAGAATAATCAAAAAAAAAATAAGTGAAACAAAAAACTCTAGAAGACAACAATTTTGGAATACTCTTTCCAAGTAAAAATATGAGTCATCTCAATCAGTTGTCTATTCTTCCTTCAACCACCTTATTTTGTTGAAGGTATGATATTACAAAAATGTCTAGTATATAATCTGATGATCTATATTATAAATAATAAATTGATATGACATAAATTATAATATATTATTATTTTTAAATTTTTTTAATTTAATCTAATTGAGTTTTTATCAATTTATAAAAAATTTTAACCAAAGAAGACTTCTGATCTATCACGAAGTATATATATCCAAATATATCTTGAACAATCAACAACAAATATGATCAGATACTTAAATATCTCTTTAATCATATTTCTATTAAGCTTTCATATGTTTAAGTTAAAGATGTCAATCGGGTAGTGTCATATAGACATAGCATCATAGGAGGTAGGCTCGTCTATAGTTATTTGAGACGCAATATGCATCGAGATGCAAGGTGCATCGAGGCGAAAGGCACACCGAGGCGCGAGTCACTCCCGGGCACACAGTGCACCCGGGTGCAAGGCGCACCCTAGCACAAGGCGCACCGAAGCGCAAGGCACACCCGGGCACAAGGTGCACCCGAGCGCAAAGCACACCAAGATGCAAGGCAAACCAAGGCAAAGCGCATCGAGGCACAAAACCCTTTTGGAGCATGGAGGCTCAAGGAGCAATAAAGGTGAAATTTTTCTTGTGACATACTCTACATAAAAATACATAAAATTTTATATTTAACTAAAGAATTATTTATAATTTTTATCTATTAATAAAATAAAATCAAAAATAAATAACATTAAACATAAAAAAATATATATTATTAGTACTTCTCAACATCAATATCATTAAGAATAATAAAATAAAATAATTGAATTTTAACAATCCAATAAATAAAGTTAAAACATTAATCTTCAAATATAGTATATCAATAATAAAAATAAAATATCATTAATATTTTTTGTATAACAAAAATTAAAAATTTAAAAAGATATACAAAATAAATACTTATAGATCTTGCTCAAACTCTAAATCCATAAAATCATCATGACTATCATTTGTTTCATCATCACTCTTTAACTCTCACTTGTCTTAATCTTCATCTCATGATAACTGGGTCATTTTTTCATCTTCATCAATCAAAATAAAAGTAAATGGATATTTAAAACTTGATGATATTAACTTTGATATTTATATTTTGCTTGAACTTGCTTTAATTTTTATATATACATTTAACTTCTCTAGCTCTTACAACAACACCACAAGTTAAATCATTACTCTCAAATGCTAAATTATCTTTTGTAACATCTTCATCTTCTTTTTTTCATCAATTATTTATTGTTATAATTTATATCTTCCAAAAAAAATAAAATCAATAATATGATGCTCATTGAATCTTTTTATCAAGGCTCAATTGTACTTAATGTACATCAAATCATTCGAGCATTAATATTCCAACTTATTTCTCCTCTTGTTATAAATCTAAAAAAATCATGATTATTAGATTATATATTATATTAAATAATATAATAAAGATATTAATTTTTCGTAAATATTTTAATAATTTACATTCTTGAAGATATTTTAATTTATTTCACAACCAGATACACTATATATTAGGTTGATATGCCACAATACAAATTTTTACAAACTATTAATATTAGATCCCAATATACTTCATTATTCAATTATAATTAATATAAATAAATTATCAGCTAATATTTCATATATTTTAATAAAAAATATATTAATTTAAATATAGTAAATAACTAAATTTTAAAACTTACCTAAGAGTTAAGACTTCTTTGTTCGTATGGAAAAATCATAATCAAAAATGTATTGAGAATGCATGTACAAGTCCAATTCTGATATAATTGTATCTTATTCACCTCTCTATTTCATCAATCTCAACATACATTTACATACATCTTCAAAGAGTTTTGAATCTAGATTTACTACTAATCCTTTTGTATCATAATAAAACTCCGTGTACAAAAATTTCTAGTTGAATATAAGGCTGATGAAGCTGAATCTCTCACCGCCTATTAATGATTTTCATGATTTCCTTATACTTCTTTTCACTCTCATTATAGCTTTTGATAATTATTTTCTTTCTTTTGCATGAAAACATAAATGTAACTCATTGTATGCCTCTTTTCACCAACCACCAAGCAAAGAATATATACAAGAGGGTCTGACACCTTAAAAAAATATTACAGTATTCTAAAGATGAGGCATAAAAATTATATTTATTCTCTTTTCCTCTTTTGCCAATTTATAACTTCCTCAAGTTATTTTTTTTATTTATTAATACGAGATAAGGTGATGAAGACCATTACAAACAACATCTTTGTAAGCCTCAACAACTAATTTTGCTCAATAAATCATCTAATCATTTTAAGCAATCTCACTTTATTATAAATACAACCACATATAAATATAACTCACTTTATTCTCTTCTTGATATATGATAGTTTTTCAATATCTTTCAACAATAAGACAAGACAATATGCAATACATAGTATCCATTACAAATATTGACTTTTTTATTTCAACAATCTACCTATATAAGTTAAAGTTAAACATTAATATAGAAATAATATATAATGAGTAATAACCTAAATAATAAAAAAATCATATTAAATTTTAAATATTTACTATCACATAATTTGAAGTATTATCTATTATAACTTGAATAATATTATCTTTGTTAACTTCTTTCACCCAACTATCAAATAATTTAAATAATTTATCTCTCGTCTTGATCATTAAAAAATATCAATATGTTTTATAAACATGAATACATAATTTTTATTTATAAATTCACCATGAAATTCACCAAAATTCTTTCTTTCCTATCAGTTCATTCATTTGATATAATTAAATACTTATTTTACTTCCATTATGTAAAATGATTCTTTATCAAATTCATTATAAGAATTAATTCTTTTTTTAGACTAGTAACTCTCACATCTTAAAAATTAAAACTATTATATCTCAAATAATATTGCCCATTTGCCTTTCAAGCATTGGTTAAGTTCTAATATAGTTGATTATATTAAATGAAGTACAATAATATATACTATCTACTAAATAAAATATCAAATTCTTTGTAAGAATTTTTTCTTTATTTAGACTAGTAACTCTCACATCATGAAAGTTAGATCTCTTATATTTCAAATCATATTACCCAATTATCTCAAGCATTGCTTAAGAACTAATATAGTTCACTATATTAAATGAATTTCAACATCATATAATCATCTATAAAAAAATATCGGCTTTTTACTTAACCTCTTACTTGTAAGTTTTATTGTGAGTGATGCATTGTGGGGCCAGTGCATATGGCATGCTTAAGGCATGCTTGAGCTCAAGGCATGCCTATGGCAAGCATGGCCTTTGGGTGCTAACATACCCCAAAGGCCCACTTTTCTCAACCAGACGTGTTGGGTAGGACATGGTCGAGTTGGCCACTACCTATGCCCCCTCACACTAGTGGGTTTGCTATTTACTGACTATTGGGTGCTAACATTGGCAGACTAGCAAATAGCCAGTGCCCAATGGCCTATGGCCATAGCCACTATATTGTACTAGCTAGGACAACCCATCAACCAATGACTAGTGACCATTAGGCATCAAGCAAGGGGCCATGGGCACTAACTTTGTCATACAGAGTTTGTTATTAAAATTGAAATTTAATTTTTAATAATTTAATTATAAAATATAAATTGTATTGCATTGTAAATGAAAATGAATAAAAATCATCTCAATAAAAAACACATATATTTCATGATTTTGATTTCATCATAATATCACAAATAATAATAGATAAAAAAACTAAGAAAAAAGCACGACAACTAACAAAAGTCAATAATGGGCATGCCTCCCATCAAAAAGTTATAACTTTGTCATATAGAGTTTTTTTAATATAATTTTGATTTTTAACAATTTAATTATTAAAAATAAACTATATTATATTGTTAATGAAAATTAAAAAGAGTCAACACAAAAAAAATATATCTATTTTGTGATTTTGATTTTGATATTATCACAATATCACAGATAATAATAATTAGAAATTATGTAAAAAACACAATAACTAACAGTAGTCAACAATAATAACATGTGAGTCTTGTAATATCCAAGATAAGTTTGTATGGTTCGGATTGTCACATCACAAGTTTTTGTCAAAACCTCGATACCCTCGATGTCATGTGAGTCATCATCCACTAGTAATTTTTTCCCTTGATCCTAAAGAGTAATTAATGAATCCTCATAGTCTTTTAAGCATGAGAATATTTTTATGATATATGGTCACAATATTAATCTCTTATCTGAAATAATATAAATAATCACAAAAAAATAAACTTAATAATATGAAAGAAACCAAAAAGATTAGTAAATCACGTATAATCTTAGATAATATGAGATAGATAAATTTGTATGATTGTTAGTAATTTTATGAAGAAAAGAGAATGATAATGCATCTCTTCGGGTTTAATTTTTGTGGTGGGAGGGGGGCGGCATTTAAAGTGATTGCCTTCCATAAGGAGCACTTGTAGTAATTCATGCCTTTTTCTCTTTCACAAATGGGCATGCCTCCCCCCCCCAAGCGAGGCACTATGGCAAGGGCATTTTGGTGCCTACACTTATTGTGTGCCTAAGGCATTCCTACTCTTAAGGCATGACTAAGGAGCACCTGGCTACTGGGTGCTAACATGGCCCAAAGGCCCATTTTTCTCAGCCTGGTGTGTTGGGTTGGCCACTACCTGTGCCCCCTCACTCTAGCTAGTTGGCTGGCTCCTGGCTACTGGATGCTAACACTAGCTTATTAGCAGCTAGCTAGTGCTCAATGGCCTGTGGCCACTGCCACTAAATTATACTGGCCAGGCCAACCCGTCTGCCAATGCCTAGCGGCCACTAGGCATCAGGCGGGAAGCCGTAGACATTAACTTTGTGAAATAATGTTAGTTTTTAAAATAGAATTTTAATTTTTAAAATAAAAATAAATAAAAATCATAACTCAATAAAAAATTTATCTATTTCATTATTTTGATTTCATCATGATATCACAAATAATAAAAATTAGAAAACTAAGTAAAAATCATGACAATCAATAGTAATTAGAAGTAATAACATGTCAGTCTTCTAATATCCACAATAAATTTGTATGGTTCAGATCATCACATCTCAAACTTATAATCAAACCTCGATATCATTGATGTCGTGTGAGTCATCATTCACTAGCAATTATTTCACCTAATCCAAAAAACATATTTCTGGATAGTCTTAGTCTTTTAAGCATAAGAATACTTTTATCATGTATGGTCACAATATTAGTCTCTTATCTAAAATAATATTCATAATCTCAGAATATTTAGGATTTGATATTATGTTAGATATCAGATGAGTTAGTAGATCACATATAATCTTAGATAATATGAGATTGATGGATTTATATTATTTTCACTAATTTAATATATCTAAATTCTTAATATAATCATATGATAAATTAAAGCAATAAGTAATATCTAAGTACCGAGATAGCTCTCTCTTATTCGGCAAAACATCACATCATTTATCTCTAGCTAACAGAATGTAAAAATAATCGTATTCAAATAATTTGTTTATATCTATACTCGAAAACTAACTAAAAGACTCACTAAAACTATAATACTTAGTGTCATAATATTTAAACATATTATCTAATTATTCTTGAATCCTACAATATGTTTATTCTATTTTATTCATGCATGTGAATACATATTTTAATATGTTTTATAACTCTTCCATCTTAACCTTATTATCCATAGATGCAATCAAATAATAAAAAGTAAACATTCATAATGTATATCTTTTATATTTGTTAAATGTATAACTAATTTTACATATACACTTAAATACAATACATATAGTAAGAGTGTAGATAAGTTAAGAGATATATATCATATCATAAAAATCTTTAAGAATTTCAAAAACTAAATTGTTATCTTATAATCTAAATTATTAATAATAATTTTACTATTGATGTTGTTGAAGATCAAGTGTTGATAGCCAACACTTGAATTCAACATGAACTATGTATAATACTAATGGAATCTAACATTCATTTTAAATTTTTTCTTTTTTAAGCCTACTTGCGAACATAAAATGTAAAAATCTTATTGTATGCTAGGTATCTTAATATATTTAACTTTTAGTGAATTTGTTATATTTTCAAATATGAATAAAACAATTTTTATTCATACTTGCATTATTTGATTAATTATATGATACATATAACTAACATAAAAAATATCATCTAATGATACATCTATAATAATTCTCACAAACATATTAATCACAACACTTATATTTGAAACTTTACCTAATATAATACTAAAAATTTTATTTTGAATATTATATTCTTTAAAGATCTTTGAAAAACACTCATATATAGAGTCATGATGAGGATGAACAATCTCATGAAAATATAATTTTTTTATTTAATGTTCTACTTAAAATCAATATAATGGGTGATAACTTATGTGAATACATCATCGCAACTAATCTAAATGCCGAAAGTCACAAAAATCACTTCATTGTTTTTTTAAGTTCATTAATTACTAATTATTATGTTATTCCTACTAATTTAACTAGAAATTCTATGATAAATAAATTAAAAGTAAGTTTGCATAATATGAATTTTATCAAGTCTTTCCTTCCAAACTCATTGTCATAAATGAAGTCAATAAACCTTAAGTTGATACAACTTCAAAATTTCACCACTAAATTATGTTTGTCTAAGATCTAATGCACCATTTTTTTAGTGTATTAATTGGCATATCTTTTATAGTGGTCAATGCCACCAACAGCCCCTCCTACATATATATATCTTTCATACTATATATATTATATCGAATCTTCTTTGATATCTCTAAAATTTTATTTTAAATTATGTTAAAATGTGTGTATGCTACTGAAGTTTGCTTATTTTTATGTTTTTTAGTCACATGACTCAATGTCATAAAAGAAACCTTAGTTTCAACCTCAAACATTTCTATCAAGTTACAACTATTATCTACATATAAGTCTATTCATTTTTATAATATTTATTATTTGTTATTTTTTAATTTAAGAGACTAGAGCATGAGAAGAAGAATAGTATTTTCCTAATCTTTTACTTTTTTTTGTTAATTTATTTATTTATATAAAAATTATTAAATAAATTATATGCAATGTAATATGTATCTTTAATTTATGTGGGCAGCATGTATTTTTTTTACCTCTGCATCATATTCTCATGCTTCGAAGTCATAGCTCTTCATAAAAATAACTTTAACAATCTGGTAAATTAAAATTATAATTAAAAAAAATAATGGGCACAAACAGGAAACTATGATACTTTTATAATATAAAAGAAGAGCCAGAAGAAGAGGGGAGAGAAGGCGTAATTACAAATAAATTATGAAAAATAAAATATATCAAAATATTATTTATAGATAAAATTACATTATATCTATAAATAATATTTTATCCATTTAACAACCATATATCAAATTTTTCCCATTAAACCATTGGATTCGGATGTAATCAAATAGATATAATAATTAGATTTTTTTTTATTTTGGCCAATAGCACAGCAACAAGTGTTTTCCAATCAGAAAATAGAAACCATTTTAAAATGAATGCTTTTTTTAGATGTGGTCAAGCTACATTTCATGTCAATGTGCCTACGTCATGGGCCATACTTGATACGACATGAGGCTCGTGTGTTCCCACAAGTGAAGTGCAAAAGGCTAGCATGAGTGAGTCCCATACATTATTTTGAACCATGCCATGTCAAACCTGATATGTCTAAATTGTGTCTTGTCATGGGTCGTGCTCAAGCCACCCAACACACTTGACACCCCTAATTTTATTGTATAAGATTGCATAAGTACCTAATCAAAACAAACCAGCGTATAGTATACAAAAGATTAGTATGCTTTTGCAGCTGATATATCTCATATTCTATAATCAAAATATTCTTAAGAAAATAATAAAGTATTCTCAATTTAACTAGTGATAAATACTCTAGTTGGGAATGCATAAGTAATAAATTCAAAATGCTCATATATATAAAGAGAGATCTTATTTTTAAAGAAAGAATATATCATTTAACCTACTTAATCTCAAATAGAATCTTCCTCAGAGTTTGGCAATTATTCGAATAAATAATAATAGAAATAATAATAAAGCTATAATATAATTATCTAAAAAGATAACTCACATAAAATAAACTAATAGGACAATCAAAAATAAATATGATACAAGGAAGTAATAAAGATTAAAGCTGAATAATAGCATAATCAATAACTTTTAAATATTTTCAATTGGTAATTATAATATTTTCAAAATAAGAAAAGAAAATAAAAAATAAAATATAATTACCAATGATATAAATATTTACTCATGTGTTGATAATCAAAAATATGAAATGATAGTACAAATAAAATAATCAATGATACTTATAAGAAAAGAATAATTTATTATTATCTTAGATAAAATTTTGTATACTCATTCTTATTATGCGTTGTGATGAATTGACTCTATGATGACCCCTAGATAGCTCTGACTAAAAGTCTATCTCTCTCACTACAACATAATACTATAGAACTATTCTCTAAAAATAATATATAATAATTATTGTTAATGTAACTAATCCTCCAATAATGAATTCACTAAACTATGACTTTCTTCTATCTACCTCTACTGTGATAATCAAGACAATATCACAAAATTGTGATATCTCAAAAAAATACAAAAGTAACTATACTTAATTCTTTTCTCCTTTTTTTATAGAACTACAAAAACACTAATTAGGATTTCTGCACAAAATTACCATCTTTCATTACCACTCACTACCATATATTGTTGTGCACCATTAGGGTTTTTTGATAAAAACCTTTTGCACATTGCATGCCTCCACCATGCATTATGCCTCTATCATGCATTATGCCTCTACTACCACTTGTCTAGCATTGTGTGCCCCTTGTCGTACATTGTACACACCTCTTGTCGCACACTGTGCGTGCCTACTGCCCTTATGCAAGCACGTGTTGCCCTTACTGTGTGCATTTTTTTAGAGATAAGTGTAAGTGCCCTTCTACAATTTGTAATCCCTAAATCACATATATATCTGTCTCTAATACCATGTTGACATTTAAAATGTAGAAAAAAAAATCAAACATTCAATATCAAAGATGTCATGCATATCATTGGGTTGGGTGATCCCATCAAATAACATGAAATAAAAAGAAACAAGAAGGTAAATAAAATCACAATAGAACTCAACCCCCTGTTATGCATCCATTTAACTCCAAAAAAAAATAAAACATCTAAGGTGAAGATTTTGTTGATTATTTGACCTTCTACTATATCGTATCGACTGTCTCTCATATAACACTTGGAGCACCAATTTATAGCAAAAATTCACTTTTGTTATCAAATAACAGGAGTAAAACTAGAGTGAGTCAATATATTCAAATTAGTTTTCAGAGTAAATTAGTGCGAGATAGGGTGTTCACATTAGTTTACACTCCTCTTTACTTTAGCCATATATGACAATGTTCAGGTGAGCTTTGCACCCAACATTAATTCAGCCAAATGCCACGTTCAGGTTCAGGTGAGCTTTTCAGCCAACATGACTACACCATCTTGAGGTTTGAGTGAGTTTAAACCTAGATTTGAAAATATTAAAAAAAATACGACATTACTTTTTTTTCCCCAACTTGAAAATATTTACAAAAGAAAAATCCATGGCTTTAGATATTTACAAAAATTAAACCAAATAAAAAATATATTTACATATTAATGCATTTAAAATGTCAAACATGAAAATACGCCAGCATGTACAGTAAGTTTCAAATTCAATTATATATTTAGATTAAATATATAAGCCTGTACAATAATTTTAAAATTCAAAAATATAGTCAGATTATATGTATAAATAAATAAATAAATAAATAAATAATATATATATATATATATATATATATATATATATATAAAAGTTAATGTACAAAAGTTTTCTAAAACATACACACACACACACACACACTTATATTTATATAATTATATCCATGAATATTTTTGAAAACTTATATATGTAAATCTACATATATAAATATCATCGAAAACATATATATATATATATATATATATATATATATATATGTGTGTGTGTGTGTGTGTGTGTGTGTGTGTGTGTGTGTGTGTGTTATTTTGGAAAGGTATGTCATTGTCTATATATGAAATTATAACTAACCCAAATAGCTAAAAAAATTCCTAGCTAAATGCATATATTTTGAAAAAATATATATTTAAAGAATTATTGATTCTAATTATATGTAAACTAATAAAAGAATAAATTCAGATAATTATTTAGTGATGAATTTAAATTAGCTGGAAAAAATCCATCGCTAATAATTATCAAGGGAAATTCCATCCCTAAATTCTCCGCTTTTCTTTGGGCAGAAATTACGAAAATTCAGTGACAGATTATGTTGAGATATAATTAGATAGGAAAAATTCATCACTAATAATTAGCTAGGAAAATTTCGTCACTAAATCCATCGCAAAATTAAGGATTTTATTTTTTAGTGAAATTTTGTCGTTAAATCCGTCACTAATTTATGGATTTTATTAGTTAGAGATATTCGCTTGCTAAATCCGTAGTTAAAATACAAATTTTATTAGTTAGTGAAAATTTGTTGCTAAATCTGTCGCTAAATCAAAGATTTTATTAGTAAAGAAAAATACATCGCTAAATCCGTCGCTAAATCAAGAATTTTATTAGCAAGGGAAAATCCGTCGCTAAATCAAGAATTTTATTAGCAATGGAATATCCGTCGCTAAATCCATCTTTAAATCATTGATTTTATTAGCAAGGGAAAATCTATCACTAATTCTGTCGCTAAATCAAGAATTTTATTAGCAAGGATAAATCTGTCACTAAATCCATCGCTAAATCATAGATTTAATTAGCAAGGGAAAATTCGTCGCTAAATTCATCATTAAATCATGGATTATATTAGCGAGGAAAAATTTGTCGATATATTTGTTGCTAAAAATTAGCTAGGGAAAATCCATCACTAATTTCATCACTAATTTCATGCTTTTATTAGCAAGAGATATTCTGTCGCAAAATTCGTCACTAAATTCTCCGTTTTTTTTGAGCAGAAGTTATGAAAACTTTTTCATCGCTAAAATCCCCACTTTTTTGAGCAGATTTTACGAAAAAATTCTATCGCTAATCTGTCGCTAATTCCCCTCTTTTTTGAGCAAAATTTTTGAAAAATTTTCTCTTGCTAATCCGTCACTAATCCGCTGCTATTTTTTTCCAAAAAAAGATCATAAATCCATTGCTATTCACTAGCTAATCCCTTATAATTTTGCTAGGGATTGATCCATAGCTAAAATTCCCTAGCAAAATTGATTTTTTTTTGTAGTAAAATAGTTGAGATATTTAATTAATAAAATGATGATATGTCATATAATTGTTAACTCATAACAAATATGTGATAGCCATAGAGAGAAATCTAGAATGCTACTTTCTAGAGCATAATAGTGATTTAGTGGGCAAATTTTATGATGAATATCATGTTGGAGTAATTGTATGGTGATTAACCTCTGATAAATAAACAAACATAAGTCGTTGCTTTGAGAGATAGCCAAATGTTAAAAGTCATGCATTGATTAAAAGCTAGGATGATCTTGAGGATGATCAATAACTATATGTTTAACCATATATGTATAATTATTTATAAATATTTGTATAATTATATAAATCTTTTTATAACTATATTTTATTATATTTGTAACTATGTAAACTAACTTTATAACTATTTCCACTACTATATATAACTATTTTTTTAACTTAATTATAATTTATAACTATATGTATAATTCTATATAACTATATTTCTAACAAAATATACTATATGTTTAATAATATATAACAATAGTTAATTGTATTTTACTATATAAATATTTGTATAACTATCTAATACTCTATATAATTAAATATAACTATATTTGTAACAATGTATTCAGATATGTATTCATATAATTAATCTATTTATTTGTTTATAACCTTTTAATCATTTTTATATAACTAGTTATAACTACTTGTAAGTATATATCTATATATAACTATATGTTTAACTCTATATAACTCTATTTTTAACTATATATACTATAGGTATAAGAACATATAACTATAAAAAATTGTCTTTGACTATATGTATAACTATACAAATATTATACATAAATATATTAAAATTTATAATTAACAACATATATTTACTAAATATTTTTATATATTAGTATAAAAAAATATATTTTAGTATATCTATACCTATACATAACTATATGTATAAATATAAGATATTATAAGAAAAAATATATATACATACATGTAGAAATATAAGTTAAACTATATGTGTATTTATAAGGTGTAACTATATTTATAATTACATGTATAAAAACATACAACATTATGTTTAATTATGTGTATAACTATATATAAATATTTGTAAAAGTAAATAAAACTTATATAATTAAATATAACTATATTTTTAACTATTTATACATATATGTATACATATATGTAAATCTATATATTTATTTATAACTATGTATATATTTATGTAAAACTAAATATAACTACTTGTATGAATATATATATATATATCTAAATGTTTAACGATATATAATTTTTTATAACTATATATATTATATGTATAATAACAATTAACTATAAATAAATCTATCTTACTATATGTATAACTATAAAAAATTTGTACATAACTATATTTAAATATATATTTAACAACATATATTTAATATACATTTTTATATATTAGTATAAAAAATGTATATTAGTATATCTATACCTATAAATAACTATATGTATAAATATATGAAATTATATGAAAAAAAATATATATACATACATGTATAAATATAAGTTTAACTATACGTGTAACTATATGCATAACCACATTTAACTATATTTATAATGTTATATATATAAACATGCAACATAAAGTTTAACTATATGTGTATAACTATATATAAATATTTATTTAACTATAAAAAACTCTATATAAATAAATATAACTTTAATATTAATTATGCATACATATATGTATAAATATATGTAAATCTATAAAATTATTTAAAACTATATATTTATGTATAACTACTTATAACTACTTGTATGCATGTATCTATATATATCTATATGTTTAACTATATAAAATTATTTATAACTACATATAATATGTGTATACTAACAAAAAATTATTAATGGTATAATACTAATTTGTTGCACTAACTTGATTAAATGGCAAAAGATATATAATCAACAATAAGTAAGCACATAGCATAAGAGTGTCAGTTGGTCAAGCTCATATATGGTATAATACAATTAACGTACACTTACCTAATCCCATCCCTTTAGGCCTCAGACTCATATATGAACTAATATATGACAAAAGATGTAATATCTAATAGTTTTGTATAGAAGATAATATGTTTTTCTTTTATGTAATTCCTCATTCTAACATTGCATTCTCTGTGTCTCTCTCTCTCCCTCTCTAATTATTTCTGTGTAACTCTCTTCCTCTTTTTCTTTCTATGTAACTCTCTCTCTCTCTTGTTATTTTCTTTCTCGTTCTCCTTCCATACTAGTTCTCTCTCTCTCTCTCTCTCTCTCTCTCCCTCTCTCCCTCCCTCTCCCTCTCTCCCTCCCTCTCCCTCTCTCTCTCTCTCTCTCTCTCTCTCTCCCTCTCTCTCACTTTCACCATTTCTCTCCCCCTCTCTCTACCCCTTTTCTCTCTCTCTCTCTCTCTCCCTCTCCCCTTTCTCTCTCTCTCTCTCTCCATCTTTCCATTTCTCTGCCTCTCTTTCTCTCCCCACCTTCTCTCTCTCTCTCTCTCTCCCTCTCGCTCTCCCCCTTCAAACTTTAAATGTCTTTCATTTTTGCTTTCCTTTCTTGTACATTATCATATTTTGCTTCCTTTATCTAGTAATACCATGATATCTATTAATCTGTATCATGCTAAAATTACTTTATCTATTCATGTAGATTCTGCAAATGCATTGCCTCGATATTCAGGTTATTTAATTTTTAAAAATTCATTTGTAAGTAATTTTATTTAATTATTAGTATATTTTGAAGTAATATAATTTTTAATTCAAAATAATATTTGAGCATTATTTTTTGTAAATATAACAGGGCAAAATGAGTTCATATCATAAGTGGATGTACTAAAGGTTTATTAATGGAATTTTGAATAAAGTTTTTTTGAGTGGCTTAAAATTTTCATCAATTTTGCAAGAAGTCAATCGAGATGGATGGATCGAGAAAAAATTAAGTGTCCATGTAATCATCACAAGTGTCAGAATATCCCTTTACGTGATGCAAACACTATAAGATACCATTTGGCTAAATATGACTTTGTGCCAAATTATTTTGATTGGATTTATAATGAGGAAAGTACAATGGCTCTGAACATTGACCAAATTGAGGGTATTGAATCATTTTCTTGTGGTGAAGAAGCATCAAATACATACCATAGAATGATCACGAAAATTACTGGTGCTGACTTCAATAATAATTACATGGATGAACCACCTAATCCTGAAGCTCATAAATTTTATGAAATGCTTAAAGATACAGATAAAAAGTTGTAGCCTAGTTGTAAAACATATTTGCAATTGTTACTTGTGGCTTGACTTATGAGCATTAAGTCAGAAAATCATATGTTTGAGAAATTATTTGATCAAGTGTCAAAACTGATGAAGGAGATTGTTCCACATAATAATTTGATCACTAATAACTTTTACAACACTAAGAAGTTACTACGAAGAATGGGTCCACCAGTAAAAAAAATTGATTGTTGTTTTAATGGATGTATGTTATATTGGGGTGGTGATAGTGATTTAATTAGCTGTACGTTTTGTGATCATCCATGATTTAAGAAGGCATCTCGTGTTGTAATTACGCGACAAAAATTGAAAGTTGCATTTAAAAAGATGTATTATTTTTTATTAATTCCTCGATTACTCATAATATATGCATCATATGATATAGCAATGATATGAGGAGGCATTTTGAGTATGAGGTTGAAGAAGGGGTAATGCGTCATTCATCAGATCACTTGCTTGGAAGCATTTTAATTATATACATCAAGATTTTGTAGTTGAAAGTCAAAATGTGAGATTGAGTCTCTACATAGATGGATTTCAACCATTTGGGTAATCTAGACAATAGTATTCAACATGACCAGTGATAGTGGCACATTATAACTTGCATCTGTGGTTGTGTATGAAGAAGCAATATATGTTTTTGTCAAAAGTGGTTCCAAAGCCAAAAAATCTGAAAGATATGCTGGATGTTTTCTTACAGCCACTTATAGTAGAGTTAAATCATTTGTGGGATGTTGCTGTGAATACATATGATATCTCGAAGAAGCAAAATTTCATTATGTGGGTGGCCCTTATGTGGACCGTAAGTGATATTTTTGCATATTCAATGTTTTCTGGCTTGAGTACTGCAGGATGATTCGGATGCACACATTGCATGAAAAATTATGGTGCATTTACCCTCAAATTTAGTGGTAAATAGTCATGGTTTGATAACCATCGTAAGTTTCTACATACGAATCATCCATTTCAAAAAAATAGAATTGCATTTCAAAAAAATAAAACTATTATGACAGTTGCACCATTAGCTTGTTCAAGAGATGATATTATGTTAGAGATTTAGAGTATGGGTTTGAAGAAGGTAACTAAAAAGGATGCTACTGGAAGTAATGGACCAAAAGGCCAAATATTTGGCTGTAGTAAACATAGTATAATTTGGGACTTTCCCTATCGGAATTCCTATATAATTCGTCATAACATAGATGTAATGCATATTGATAAAAATGTGTTTGATAATGTTTTCAACACTGTCTTTAATGTAGATGGAAAAATAAAAGATACTTTAAAATCAAGACAAGTACTGGATGATTAATGTTGGCGTCCTGATTTTAAACTGAATGAGGCAACAAAAAATTCCCTATAGCTCGCTACACACTTGATAAGAAGGCAAGATAGCTATTGTGTGAATGGGTTAAAAATTTGAAATTCCTAGATGGATATGTGTCAAATATGGGTAGATGCACAGATATAAAAATATTGAATGAAAAGTCATGACGATCATGTATTTATGTAGATATTAATACCTATTGCATTCCATGAATTACATCTCCTAAGTGTTTGGAAGGTCCTTACAGAACTTATTTTGTTTTTTAAATAGCTAACTACAAGAATAATCAAAATAGATAACATTGTGAGGTTGGAGAATGACATTCCACTTATTATTTGTAACCTTGAGCGGATATTCGCACCAAATTTTTTTGATTCAATGGAGTATTTGCCGGTCCATTTGGCATATAAAGAAAGGATAGCAGTGCCAGTGTAATATAGGTGGATGTATCCTGAAGACAAGTAAATACATATAATTTGCTGTGTTTTTTTATTTCATACATAAAGTAATATAATAATTTAATATAATTGAAACCTAACATTGTGGCTGTAGGTATCTTCGTAAGTTGAAATTGAATGTTAGAAACAAGACAAAAGTTAAAGGTTTAATTTGTAATGCATATTTAGTAGAAGAAGCATCATGATTTTGTTCTTATTATTTTGAGGATCATGTCAATATAAAGAATAGAAATGTGCCTCGGAATGATGAAGGTCATGTGATGGTAGAAGATGATTCTGTGGACAAACTATCTATCTTCAAGCACCCTGGAAGATCATTTGGAAGAGCAATAAAAAGATGTAAGATACATGAAAAGTACAAAGCAACCTAGAGCTACGTTTTACTTAATTGTGAGTAGGTTGCACCATATATTGAGTATTTATACCCAAAATAATTGCAAGTTTAATCATATTTTAATTTTATCTTTAATAGGAATTATTAAAAATTGATATACAATCTTCTCTTTCTTTTTATATTTGTGCATTATTTATGTTGAGCAATTAAAATATAGGCAACCAGTAATTTCCAGAAATTAGGTCGATTATATTCTAGAAACTAAATTTGCGAATAGGTTCAAAAATTATGTGAGAATTATTATGTTTTAAATTTTTGAATTATTTAATTTATTAGTATTTTTATTTGTTATTATCATTTTTTTAATTTATATCACAGGCAATTGATCCTTCAAATGGAGATTCAAATATTTTCATTCAGAATCTAAGTAAAAGCCCATTTAGATATGTGACAACCTATCTTGGGTATTTTATCAATGGACATAAATTTAACACAATCGGGCATCGTTCTTCTGAAACAACAATGAATATTGGTGTATGCATTAAAGGCTCAGGTTATAGTGTAGATGATATTTATTATCATGGTCAACTCAAATAAGTTATTGAGTAGGAGTATCCTAGACTCGACAATAACATGATTGTATTATTAAAGTGTGAGTGGTTTAATCCTACATGAAATGTGAGCACAAAGATTCATTCGGATTATAAGTTAGTAGATGTTAACCATAAATGAAGATATAATTGATATGAGTCATTTATTATGGTAGTTCAAGCCACTCAAGTATATTTTTGTACATATCCAAGTTTATCTCGTGATAAGAGTAATTGGTGCGTGATTTGCTAAATCAAAGCTCGATCAAATTTTGAAGTACCAATATCACAACAAAGAAGTGTAGACTTAGATATTGCACTGGTATTCCAGGAAGATGACATAAATAATATTTAGGCTATGCATGTAGATGAAGATCTAGAAAATTTATGTTACTCAAATAGTGGCCTAATAAAAATTGAAGATGATCAATTTCTATATGAAGATGAATTTGGACTTCTATCGAAATCAGAAAAAATATCAGAAGATCCATTGGAGGATGATAGTGATACCGATAATTTAACTATAATAATTGTATTATAATATTAAACTATCAAAAAGTTTTTATAATTTGTTGAAATCTATCGGTGTGTTTTTTTCTAAAATACATGTTGTTCATCATATCTCTATTATTTGTTCTATGTTTTATTTTGTACAGCAAGATGACGCATAAAAGACATGGCCGTGGTGGAGTTGGACGTGGACGCAAAAATGAACCAAATTCATCTAGTATGCTACATTGTGTTGCAGAATCAGTACAATCTCATATCCACCATATCCAGACTTCAACATCACAATCACCATCTCCATTTCTATCAGCATCACCATCATTGAGACCTCTACTATAGCCTTTATCAGATATAAGCCCACCATCCATTATGCTTCCTGCACACACTTTTGACCAATCTCTATCTTCTATACCACAATTTAGACTTATAGTTTCCCCATTTACAAAACCAATGACATCATCAAATGTTGTGCCTTCCTCTACATTCAATCTAAGTTAGTAATTGAGATTATGGATGAGAGGTAAAAAAAATGTAAATATGACTTGAAAAAAAAATCTGATGTTACTGTTAGTGGCTTTTTTTTAAATATATAGTTATTATTTACTTGTTTTCAATGTTATTTATTTATTTGTATAGTTGTATTTCATCTCACAAGTGCTTGACTATAATTATAAAGTCTTTCAAGAAAATGGTTGATTCTAAAGTATTCTCCTAAAAGAAAGTTGTCGAATCAACAAAACAGTCTTATTTTAATGACAGGTAAAAAATAACAAAACAAAAGCATTGAAATATAATTATCTAATTACTTAACTATTATGTTGGTTATTATTCAAGTAGTAAATAATTATGTTCTTGTTAATATAACTTTTTTTTGTGATTTTTCTATATAAAGAATAAGTATACATGAGCACTCAAATTTGATGTAAAGATAAAGTCATTATGGGATATCAAAGCTAATCAATGGTATTTTGATTTTGTCTATAAATTGAATAATATGAAAGAAAGGCCTAATTTTATATCCGATGATGACTGGCCTGAGTGGCTTAAGTATTGGGAGGAGCCAGATGTTAAAAAAAATCAAATATTGCCAGCAAAAATTGACAAAGTGATGTAGCTAGACTAGGTACAGGAATCTATCGACACAGAGGATGGTTGAAGTCGAGCATTGAGCATGCTCAAAATTTGGTACAGATTTAAAATTATAAATATTTATATATTTAGTGGTTGTCCTAATAGTTTAATAAATCAAATATTTGCATGGTTTTATTAATTTTGATAAAATTTTTGATCATTTGTTATTATTATGACTTAATAAATACATATTCTAGGCTGATAATTGGGTTGAGATCTCAATTTTATGAGATTTTTAAGAAGATGCATGTGAAGAAAGTGGATGGTCAGTTTGTCGACAATAAATCTTAGATGATTGCTGTAAGAATCTATTATATTTATAAAATTTTATAATACTATAGTACATTTTGAAAGTTATTTGGAATGCAAAATAATTATTTTATTTTTTATATATCTATAATAGTATTTTTCACTATTTTATCTCAGGAACTCTTGGAGGAACGTGTGACAACTACTTCTCAACAAGTTAAGGGTTATATGGATCTTCAACCAATTGACTATGATCCTATTTATTTGGAGACCATAGGAGATCGTAAGTAGTAATGAGTGCATGACATCGGCTCGAAGGGAGTGACATTTTGTTGTAGCAGTTGTGCTTCTAATTTATCTATCTCAATAATAGTGGATGAGGTGGTTGAACAACAAGCAATGGAAACAAATGAACGTATTGTAGTTATGGAGACCGAAATGAAAAAGAAGGATGATCAGATTTCTCATTTCATGGAAGAAATATATTAAATTAAAGAACATAAAGATGAGCAGTATACTAATTTGAAGGAAGACATACAAGAAATGAAAGAAGAAACGGAGGAGTTGATTACTTATTTGATGGAAGAAATGTAAGAAATTAAAGAAATGAATGATGAGATGAAAGAAATAAAGAATGTAATGTAATAGCAGATGTCCTATGTGGAGTCACAATTAGCGGCATCGACACAACAGATAGCATTACGAGATCCATCTATGAATCCTCACAGGAAAAGCTAGCACAAAATTCCCTACTAATTATGAGGATGATTTCATATGAGAATTATTTCGGAAATGTTATTGATTTTTGTCTTTGTGTAGCAATACTTGATGTTATTTTTTTCTAGGTTTCAATTTTTTTATTCTGATTTTGTTCTTTTCTTTGCTGATTAACGTAATAATGTATCTTTGTCGGACACATAATGTGAGACGTATGAAAAAATTATGATTCAAAGCATTCATACATTGCCACGGTGCTTCCATTGCATGGGTTCCGTATTTAAAGATTTCAGCTTGATCAAAAGGAGGCCTAACTTTTATTATCTTCATTATTCCTAAAACATTTTATTTTTCCACTCTCTTTCTCTCTAAATAGCATTGCTGGATATCTTTTATATATTTTTTAAAGTTATATGATTATCAATTTTAAAGTTATATATCTGTGAATATGTTTGTTGTCCCTAAATTTTTTGGGTAGAGTTTTAGCCTATTATATGTATGTAAAAGGCTTGGCTGGTCCTTCATGGTGTTGGGAACAACACCTTAGCTTATTAAGCTATGAGATGAACCAAAAAATTAATTCCTGGCAACATAGGTTTGTTCTTGACACTCTTATTTTGTGCAGATCTACATCATCGTAGTTTAGATCTACAACTACTTGTTATTGGTTTGTAAATGTAGTATGTTATGCACCATGTGCAGGTGTAACAATGGTTTCTATCTGCATGAAGTACCTGAGGAAAAAGAACTAGAAATACTGACCATGCTTTAAAGACCTATATGTGTGTTTTAAAGTCCTATATTATTTTATTCTATTGTCTTTGATGATATCTCTATTTGCATGAAAGTACAAGTGTGTGTGTCATCTAAAACTATGTGATTATACATACGTACATATAATACTGCAGTATATACATACATATATACTTGGTATAAATCACATAAATATTGAGTATATATCTACATATATTGAGTATATAAGTATGCATATACCGAGTATATATGTTCATATATACTGAGTATATTTGAACATATATACCCAGTATATACATACATATATACTACAGTATATACGTATGTATATATTCGGTTTAAAGTATGTTTATCCTGTAGTATATACGTAAGTATAAACTCAGTATTTACATACTTTTATTATGTAGTATATACGTACGTATATATCTAGTATATATATAACATGGTGCATATATTTATTTGTTGACATGTATATATTGTCATACATACACACCCATTTACACACAGACACACTTTTGAATATATAATTGCTAGGGATGGACTAATAATCATTGTGCAGTATTTACTGATGCAGGTAATAAAAGCCATGGATTATAGACTTTCTCTAAAGCTCTAGGATTAAGATATTTAAAGTCAAGTCCAGCGAGGCCGATAAAGGTTAATCTTAGAAATATTAGTAATTGTGTTGATATGCAAGTATCACATAGTACAAAGCAAATGTATGAGTAAATAACTTTTTTTGCTCTAGGTTCTACAATGATTGGTTCTAATTGTACTATATCTTAAGATGATGATGATGATGATGATACTCATGTAGATGGTGATATTCACACATATAATAAAGCAGTATTTTATTTACATATATACTGAGTATATATGTACTCAGGATATATCTACACATAATACTGTAGTTTAATTGTACATATTCTACAATAATATATTTATGAGTTAAATACTAGTATATATGTACATATATACTGCAATATTATATATTTATCAAAACATAACTTTTTATTTATTTATTTTGAATTGATTGAGTGGTTTAAATTTCTTACATATATGGTACCGTATTGTTCTCCATACGAAGCTTGTATAAGTGAATAGATTTTCACTAGACATGACACACCGTGACTTGGACAACTTTGTCGCATTAGAAAGATGGTGATCAGAGGAGCAAAGGGAAAGATAGCAACATCAATGCATGGATAGATTATACTTTATGCACTGTTGGTAGATACATTAATGAATAAGATGTAATAAAATTTTGTTATTTTTTTATTTTAATTATGTAAAATATTGTATTAGAATAAGTTTTTAAATGATTTTATTTTTTATTAATTATAAATTATCATTTTTATTTTCTGTTTTAATTAAAATTTTTTTAAAAAATTAAATTATAAAAATAACTAGGGATGTTTCCATAGCTAATTTAGTTAGGGATATCTTTATTATAGCAAGGGATTTTTTCCATCGAATTTATTTTGCGAGGGACTATTTCCATCACTAATATATAGCGACGAGCACTTTATATTGGGAAAGCATCCATTGTTATATCCGTTTAGTGCTGAAAACTCTCATCTAGCTTGCTAATTTAGCTAGAAAAATTATTCTTTTTAGCTATGAATTTTTTTGTCGCTAAATTATTAGCTAGGGACACTTTCCCTCTCTAAATTTTAATGACGAGCACTTTAGATTTGGAATAGTTCCTTTATTAATACATCAGTATATCCCATTTACCGACAGAAAATGCCCATTTTGTTAGGGATTTATCCCTTACTATATGAGATTTTTCTTGTAGTGAAAGAGATTTCTTGGCCTTAGTCAGAATTCACATATTGATAAAGTGCTTAATTATTTTTCCATCCAGAATTCTAAAAAAGGATTCTTTCCAATGTCACATGGAGTGAGCCTTTCTAAGGCTCTATGTCACTCTATTAAAGAGGAAAGAGAATGCATTGGATAAGATTTCATTTGCATCTTCTATTTGGTCTATCGTGTATGCCATGATTTGTACTCAGCCTAATGCCTCATATGCATTAAGCACAATGAGAAGACACTAGTTAGATCTAGGTGAGAGTACATAATAAGGACTCCAGATTCTTTATTGATATATGAAGGTGATTAGGAGCTTGTTGTAAAGTGTTGCAGAAATGCAGGCTTCCAAACTAATAAGGATGATTCAAGATCATAGTTAGGTTATGTATTTTGCTTAAATGGAGGTGCTACGAGCTGGAAGAGTTCAAAGATAGATATAGTTATTGATTCTACTATAGAATATGAGTATATTATTGCTTCTTATGTGGCAAAAGAAACTATTTGGATCAAATTTTATCGTAGAACTTGATTTAGTTCCTAGCAAAACTAATCAAATAGACCTTTATTGTGACAACAATAGAGCTATTGCATAGGCTAAGGAAACTAGATCTCATCAATGATCCAAACACATACCTCGGAGGTTCAATCTCATTTGAGAGATTATTGATAGATGAGATATAAAGACATGCAGAGTACCTACAGATGACAACATAACAGACTCATTGACCAAGGCTTTAGAATAGAGGTAGCATGATGGTCACACTTGGTCACTAGGTATCATATACTTTAATGATTAGCTTTAGTGCTAGTTGGAGATTGTTAGAGTATACCCAAAAAGTAAATCATTAGATGATTTGTTGGGACTTTTTTATCATATCATTTATGTAAAAAGGCATTATTTTATGATTATTATATTTATTTAGATATGTGCAAATATTAGATGAATATAATAATATTCTAGGATGAAATATTCTATGGAATACTACTCTAAATTATCTCTAGTCAAGATTTAATATTTAAGGGCAATATTAATACATTAAGCCTAGCATGTAGGTTAACTATTTTGATATATTAAATTAACACATAAGTATATGTTGGATAACATATATTGAACTGACCCACAATGAGAATGTTACATGGATTGTTATATAAGTGTCATACACATTATCATAATGACTATTACTATGAATTATCCTTTGACCTGAAGTCATTATGGTTCCCTACATAAGGAGTTGTAAACTTTAGATTCAGCAAATACTATCTGTAACAAGGATGGTTTTAAAGTTATTTACTAGGTATACAATAAATTGTGTCGAGGGATGTGATTTATTTATATGGAATTTGTCACTTCTATATAACGTAAGTCATATAAGTTGACCCCTTTATTGAGAGGACAATTAAAATGCACAACCATTCTCAAATAAGACAATATGAGATATTAAGCTTATTTATTAAAGTTAGTCTACCCAAAGATCAAAAAACATATAGATTGATGTGAGAATGACATGATCCTTGCCTCATAAATCAATCTAGATAAAATGGACAAACAGACTAAGTCGTACAATAAAATAAGTTGCCAAATTAGGTTAAGTTGAATCTATTAATTTTTTGTCACTTGGGTAGCAATGATGCATTGCTAAATGATGATCATTGCTTGTTTCTTTAAAATGAGATTTAAAGTTACTACCAATGTTACGAGAACCTATTGGGTCATACAAATAAAAACATATAGATATTTTGAGTTTGTTTTATTTTAGTTAATCTAAAATAAATTAGGCCTAATCTTAAGTCTAAAATTCATTTCAGATCTTAAGCTAATAAGAATAAAGAGTTTGGTCTAATAGTATATATTTGGACCTTTAAAATGTGCCCAAACTTAAAGCACATATTTCTTTATTTTAGAAAGGTGTGTTATTAATGACACATCCTTTTCATTAATGACACATCTTTTTATAATGGTGTGTGAAAAACTAAAAGATTTTATTAATGACACATCCTTTTATAATGGTGTGTGAAAAACCAAAAAGTTTCATTAATGACATATCCTTTTAGTTAATGACACATCCTTTTAGAAAGGTATGTGAAAAAATAAATGGTTATATAAAATGAGAGAGATAGAAAACAAATATATATATATATATATATATATATATATATATAATGAAGATATGTTTGTGTCGATACTGCTAGAGGCATGGACACTTCACTATGCTAGGATATGGCCAAACCATTTGCAATCAAAAATTTAATTTTGTGCTACAATGGGTAACTTCAATGTCCAATATTTAATTGTATTCACTTGGATCATTGGTGGGTTCCTAGTCCGTTACGAAATTCTGATATGAAATTTATGGGAACCCCAACAAGATAGATGGATAGATAAATTGATATATATGTTAGAGTATGCCCTAAAAGTCAATCATTAAATGATTCTTTTGGGAATTTTGTATCAAATCTTATATGTATAATGATATTATTTTATGATAATTATATTTATTTAGATCTATGCAAATATTAGATGAAAAAAATAATGCTTTAGAGTGATATATTCTAGGAATACTATTCTAAATTATCACTAGTCAAGTATTAATAATCAAGGGAAATATTAATACATTAAGACTATCATGTAGGTTAACTAATATAGATATTAAGTTAAAACTTGAGTATATGTTGGAGGACATATACCGAACTGACCCGCTAAGAGAATGTTGCATGGATTATTATATAAGTGTCATACACATTCTCATAGTGACTATTAGTATGAATTGTCTTTTGACCTGAAGTCACTATGGTTCCCTACATAAGGTGTTGTATACTTTATATTCAATAAATGCTACATGTAACAAGGATAGTTATAAAGTTATTTACTAGGTATACAATAAATTGTGCAAAGGGATGTGATTGATGTAGATGAAATTTGTCCCTACTATATAATTGAAGTGATATAAGTTGGTCCCTTAATTGAGTAGGACTACTAAAATACATGACAATGCTGAAATAAGTCAATATGAGATATTAAACATATTTGTTTAAGTTAGTCTCCTCAAAGATCAAGAAACATATAGATTGACGTGAGGATGACATGATCAATGTCTCATAAATCAAACTAGATATCAAGGACAAAAAGACTAAGTCATCAAATAAAATAGGTCATGAAATTAGGTTAAGTTGAAAATAATATATTTTCAACACTTGGGTAATAATCATATATTGCAAAATGACACTCATTTCTTGTTTCTTTAAAATGAGATTTTAAACTAACTGCCAACATTATGAGAAGCTAATGTGTCACACACATAAAAATGTATATATTATGTGAGTTTGTTTTATTTTAGTTAGGCTAAAATAACTAGGCCTAATTTAAGTCTGAAATTTTTTTCAGGCCTTAAGCTAATTAGACTAAAGAGTTTAGACCAATAGTATATGTTTGGACCTTTAAAACTGGCCCAAACTTAAAGCCCATGTTTCACTCTTTTAGAAAGGTGTGTTATTAATAACACATCATTTTCATCAATGACATCCTTTTCATTAATGACTCATTCTTTTATAAAGGTGTGTGAAAAACTAAAGGTTTCTTTAATGACACATCCTTTTAAAAAGTTGTGTGAAAAATCAAAATCATTCATTAATGACACATCCTATTAATAAAATGTGTGAAAAACCAAAATATTATATAAAATAGGAAAGATATAAGATGAAAAATTATATATAATGAAGATATATTTGTGTGGATATCACTACAAGCATGGATACTTGATTGTGCTAGGATTCAATATGTTGATCAAAATCAAATTTTAAGTTTGTGCTACAGTTAGTAATATCCTTGTCCATCATTTAATTATATTCACTTGGATCATTAGTGGGTTTCAAGTCCATTTTTAAATTCTGATATGAAATTTACCAGAACCACAACAAGATAGATAGATAAATTGATGGATAGGTGGATCGATAGATAGATTGATAGATAGACAAATGGACATATGGATAGATCAACATATGGATAAATTGATAGATGCATCGATGGATAGATGGATACATGGACACATGGATATATGGATAGATGGATAGATAGGCAGATGGACAGATAGGCAGATGGACATATGAACATATTTATAGATGGGAAAATGGGTAGATGGAAATATAGACAAATGGATAGATAGATAGATAGATAGATTGAGTGATTGGCAAATGGATAGCAGGAGAGATGAACAGATGGATAGAAGGATAGATGAACAGATGGATAGATGGATAGATGAACAATTAGCCAGATGGATAGATAGACAAAAAGAAAAACAGATGGATAGATAGAAAGATATATAGATGGATAGATAAATGGATAGATAGATAGAGAAATAGATAGATAGACATATAGACAGATAGATAGATAGACAAATAGATAGATAGATATACAAATAAACATATAAACATATTAACAGATAGACATATAATGGGTAGCCATGTAGAAAGGTAAATAGATAGATAGATGCTAGATAGATAGATAGACAGGCAGACAAATAGACAAGTAAATAGATAGATAGACAAATAAAAATTAAGAATAGTAATTAATATTTTTGACCTAAATATGTACAGAAAATTTTTTAGCTAAATTAGCAAGGGAAAATTTCTAGCTATTTTTATTCCAAAATTAGTTTCATTCCAAAGCTATATTCACAAGTTTACTTTTATACAAAAAATTTGATTACATATTTTTAAATTTTTATATTAAATTGAAAAAAAAACATATACTATAAACTATTATTTATAATTAACAATAAGTAAAAGTAGTTAATAAATTATTCTGATACAATAGTTACATAATTAAAACAAAAACATAACATAGGTATATAATCATTTAGAACTAAATCATTATCGTCATCATTCATTGATGTATTTGTGCTCGACTTTCCTGCATTAATACTCTACTAGAACTCTGTGTGCTATATGTCTCATCAATGCCACTAACTCTGACTCCATATAGGTCATATGCTATTGAATTACTTTCTTTATTTCTTTCATCTCATCATTCACTTCTTTGATTTCCTGCATTTTTCCTTCAAAAGGAGTTATCTGAAGATCAATAGAACCCTCAACTGGCTGAGAAGCAGCTATCATATGTTCCTCCATGAGTTCCTATGATAAAACATGAAATAAAAAGATATGCTAGATATAAATAAATTAAATAGAATATTTTTAATTACGCACTTAACTTTCAATATTTAATGTTCTAGTCAAATAGTGATGGAACCACCAAAGCAATGGCCACTTTCATAACAACTATATAGTTTTTTTTTGACTTGATTCTACATGAAAAATCACTCTCTTTGATTCATATAAAAAAGAACCCAATGAACACAACCTACATGTTACACACACTCCGCCATGGATGCATCAAGCATTAATATTTTATAATCAAATAAAAAATTTACTACATTTATAACATTTAAATAAAATTACAAAATTAATATTTATTATTAAACAATATGATATAATTTTGCATTATAAATTATTTAATATATATTAATTTTTTGATTATAATTTAAGAATGTTTATTAAAAATTAATTGCATTTTTATTTTTCTTTACCTTTGGATATTTTATGTTAAAACATTAATGAAAATATCTTTATATATGAAAATACATCTAAATATAAATAAATAAAATTATAGCATAAATATCGACCTTTAAATAAAAATTTTAAAACATTTATAATAAATAAACAAAATTACAAAATAATGTTTCTGACTAAATACCATGATTTAATTATACAACACAAATTATATAATAAATATACTACTTTTATTTATTATAACTTTATAATGTTTATTAAACTTTAATTTCATTTTTATTATTATTTTCCTATCAAAATATTATGTTAAAATATCCATGTGACAAGAACATCATGATAATTTCAAAAAGATACTATCAAATTTCATAATAAACATGTGACAAGAACATCACCAAATTAGATGGGAAGGATTTTCTTTACCCATACTAAATCCAAAATAAGATGGACCCATCCTTCTTAAAGGTATTATATGATTCTAGAATATATAGAATAATTAGAATTTTTAGAACCCGCTAGAATTTCTTTTGATATAAGATCGAAACACTTAGCATGCTCTTGAAATTTGATGCTGAGGGGCTTCTCCATCTAAGAAAAATTTTCTATACTTGTATCTATTTAAAGATTTGAGAAAAATCTAGAGAATTACTCTCTAAAATTTATCTCTAAAACTTCTCTCATGTTTGGTTTGATTGTATATTTATTTTATAGGTGAAAAAAGTAAGCAACTTCAGACACATGAGGAGAAAAACTTCAAGCTCAAGTTAACATGTAACTATACTAAAGTCTACACTCTATGACACATGCGCACACACAATGTTATTGAAGCACTGGGACATGTGACACAAGCACACCTTTGGGACAATAATACACACATTAAAACTGATACACAACAAAGACATACATTGTTCATTTAGCATTTGAAAGGTATGAGTCCCCTGGAGATTGCTACTAGTTATTCCAAACTGCATTACAATTTACACAACAATCAAGATTAGTAAATTTGAAAACTACTAAAAATCAATACAATCATACAAGAGTTTACCATCTGGTTATGAGGCAGCCCTTCGGCTAGATGACGATTCAGTCGATTTGCTTGGTTCAGCTAGCTCTGACCCAATCTGTACATAACAGAAGATAGCTGCCTAGACTGTTGCAGTTGAAGGTGACCTAGTGGCTGACAATTGCATTTGAGGTTGCCCAACCCATGTGACCAAAAACAAACCCAAAGATAGTAGTACAAAATATTTAGCCATTTCCATTATTAAAGTTGGTCATATCTATCCTAATCCCTACATTAATGGTTGCCTAAATTGCTGCTATTGAGGTAATGGTGATACCTTTTGCTGGTGTTGGGATTGTTGTTGTGCCAATATATGTTGTTGCACATTTTACTGAGGAGAAAAAGAATTCAACATATTCACTCTAGCCCTAGGAGAAATGACATATGGCAGAGGGGAACTGTTGTCAAATGAAGCTGCACTAGTAGTAATAGAAGGAGATGCAGCTGATTTCCCAATAAATGATGCAATAGCAGCCTAATTGAGATCGACAAGTTACTTACAGGCCAATAATTCATGAAAAAAGAAAACCAAACATGTTCAGAGGGTTAAACATATGAACATGATCAGGTGATATTTAACTAACTTCATCTCACAAGCTCTTACTTTGAAACTAATCAATATTAAATTTTGGTCACTAATTTTTTTTATTTTTTATATCAATTCTTATTTATCCTCTAACACAAACATGGATTTGGATATGAGAGAAATCTTTTACATTGAACGTAAACATACATATATCATTTCACAAATATATTTATGTATTGCATAATTATATTTTAGTGATATTTATCTTTTATAATTCAACATTCCAATACTACTAGCTACCATAATGCATAATTAAGAGGAAGAAATCTCTTGTATTAAGATTGCATACTTATGAGTTTTTGTTTTTATTTCTCAGGTAAAATATATTTTAGATATTTTGTTTAATTTTCACATGATGAAATGCACACTAACCTACATACTTCTTCATCAAAATGTATGTTTGTCCACAAGTACCAATTTTTCAATTGGCACCTCCAAATATATAAGAATCATATAAAAATATTAAACTATCAAATTATGACTAGACTAAATATCACTATTATTATTAGTATAATTAATCATTTTTTATATCCTCTGAGACATACTCATATAGATATAATTCTCGAAATTTTTAGATATATGAACATAGCTCCATAATATAAGATTTAATCTATAAATCAAAAGCATAGTCAGGTAGAGATGTACTCAAATTCCAGCTGGACTCCAGTAATTATCAAGAATATATTTTGGCATATTGAAACATGCACTAGTGTACTCACTACTTGATCAAAACATAGACTTAACCACAAGTATCTACTCCTCTTCAATTGACTCCTCCAAATATAAAAAAAATATATATTTTAACTTAATTTTCTTACAATAATTATACTATATTATTTATGTAGTTAGTATAGTTAGTTATTTTCTAAATTCTCTCAAATAGATTGATATATATTATTATAATTGAGCAACTCGCTACTTTACTATCAATCCAATATTTCACGTGAAAATAAAACATATAGAGATTGATTATCACTTCAAATTGAAAAAATTCAAATCAAATCTATAGATACTAGTTATGAGCCTACCAATAAGAGTTGAAACTCGGGATAACATGTGTTCGATTTAGGCTAGTCTAGTTCATTCCATGCTATTTATGGGTCAATTTCTGAGTGTGTTGTACCACCTACTTTTGTAGCACTAGGGTAAGTCTTCTTGGCCTAGCATAGCCCAAAGCATTCCACCATTTTGGATCATGCCTAGGTAGGCTTTTGTGGATCGTGCTATGGATCATGCAGCAAGTCGTGGTAAAACCAAGAGGCCAAATTTTCACAACATTGTGTGCACCAAGCAATAGCTTGGAATAAAATATTTAAGTTTGATGTCATTTATAATTTATTTTATCCACTTTTTATTTTAGTCTATATGAGAACACTCAATATAAGTTATCTCAATAGCACAAATTATGTATATTAAATTGTTGTTTCCAAAATTTAGTAATAAATAAAAATATAATATTTTTTATTTCTCTCTAATTTGCTCTTTTATATCCTCCCCCCTCTCTCTCCTCCCCTCCCCTCTCTCTCTCCTCCCCTCCTCTCGCTCTCTCTCTCTCTCTTCCCCTCCTTTCTCTCTCTCTCTCTCTATCTCCTCCCTCCTCTCTCTCTCTTCCCCAAAACCTTAAATGTAGCAAGATATTAAATTTAAAACATACAATAATTAAAACATTATAAAAGTACTTAAATGAGACTTTTGGAGTATCATTGCCTCATTTTAAAACAATAAATAAACTACCATAACAAATGCATAATAATTACAACACTATAAAAATCTACCCATCTCCATGACATAGGGAATATATAATTAAGCATGTCCAATTTTATTTCAAAATGTAAAGAATGGGTGGCATGAAATTAGTAATCAAGCAACCTTCCCCAAAATTTATAGTAGCTCAAAGTAAATTTTCTTGCTCTTGAATCTTAGTAGTTTGATCCTTATTTAGAGTTGGAACAAATGTTGGCTCTTGTCGATTCGCAAACTTATAAGCTTTTCAGGTATTAGCCATCACCTTTTTAGCACTTTCACAAGCAGCACCGATCATATTAATTCTGTTCTGTACACCAAAATATATTAATCCTCATAAGGGTATCTCATTAATAACACACATGCCTAGTGAAAAAAAAACTTGCCTTTAACTTCTAAATTTGTGATGATATAAACAAGTTTTGCATTCCAGCAGCAATTGATCTCTATTGGAGATGTTACTAATTTCGATCTAAGGAAGTGATTTTTTGGATAGCATGACTAGTAATACTATATCAACAAGAACAATCCACAAGGGCAGAAATCAAGTGTCAACTAAAATCAAAGGCAACTACCTGAAGTCTTAAAGAATCACTTTTCAATCGAAAACCAAATTCAGTCACATAAAGTGTTGTTCACTATAATATTTTTTGCTATCAAAGAAAGATTTTGAAAACAAAGAAAATATTCCTAGAGGATGCACTCTTCTTCACCACATAGAGTCAAGAGGTTGCATCTGATTTGGTTAAACCCAAGACCAACCATCATTGGAAAAATATACGTGCTTTTTACTTACAAAAAACAATAGCCATATCTTGTAAGAACTATCCAATATATGACCAAAAAATGCAACAAAATGTATGATACTTAACGGGGGGGGGTCGGGGGTGGGGGGGGGGGGGGGGGGGGGGGGGGGGGGGCGGGGGGGGGGGGGGGGGGGGTTCCAACCTTGACATGGAAGTAGTCAAGATACCTACTATGTCTCGATGATACTCATGGTTATCAAAAATATAAGCAACAAGATGCCTTGCAGCACATGAAAATAATTGATCTCTTCAAATTGGTGACAAAAAGATAGCATACTAGCAGCAGTTTCAGTAGTAGCAATCTTTGGATGGGCAATGAAAGCCTTGGACACCTTGATCTCATCGAAATTGTTGAAAAGCTTGAAATTTATCATGGAATATTGTCCCATAATATCTTGCCTGATGTATAAAACATGCATCTTATATCATTAGTTCCAATATCTAACTGGTCAACAGTCATCACAGAAACAACGAAACTTGCTAATTTGCAAATCATGAAAAAGATAAATGCAACATGGGCCATATGTGTGAGTGTTGATTCATGTCCAAAAAATTTCAAGGAACTCACAGAATTTTATAAGAAATTCAAAAAAAAAGTATAGAACTAGCTTGCAGATATGGAAATTAATCAGTGTTTCTTGTATTTTTTTTCAAATCCATGCACTAGTGAGTTTAGATAGTGATTTTGGACATTCTAAACCAGTTTTTCCTTGTTCTACACTTATCAAGTTATTTAATGTGTGGAAGAACAGAACCTCCAACTATCAGCCATGGCATTATTTAGTTTTTGATCTGGATAATTCTATATGTGCAGATGCCATTTTTATATGGAACCAGAAATGATGCGTTGAGCTAGTTTTGTGCACAAATAGAGTAAACAACTAAAATGGACTCAACTTAGAGTTATATCTATTTTCTTTAGTCCTAGAACATTCACTACAATTAGTAATAGTCAATTCTAAAACATTTTTTTTCAAAATTTTTGCTATTCATGGTTGGAGTATGTAGTTCAATTGCATCATTAAACTTGCAACACCCGCACCTATGTCTGGTATTTTCTTTCTTGGAGATGGTGTTTGTGCATTTGAATATGCATTAAAGAGGGACTATTAGGTTGAGAATGACCATTTGGGAATTTTTTTAGTTCAGGAGTAAGCATCAAAGTCTTCTAGAATGCGATTGATTGCTTTGTAATGGCTAACATCCCTAAACTTCACTCCCTCCAAGTTGAGTTGCTCCTATACTGCATGGTTGAACCTCTCTATGGTAACAACTTGTTGGAGGTTTTGATGCTGTTGCTCTGGCAAGCTAACTTCCATTGTGTGAATTTTTGTGCCCGGTACAAAACAAATCTAAATGTAATGCATGTGCTATGTACATTCAATTTTTTAGAGAATATAATTCACTAACAAAGGTGAAGTGCGCAAGATGCTTGAATGAACTCACCCACTTGAGTCTCGATTCCTTCTTTGGTCCCACAATGCAGTGCTCCGAAAGTCAGAAATATTTTTCTCATATAATTTTGATATAATTTTGATCAAGGAAACATTGTAAAAAAACCAATTTGTTTGTGAAGAAGCTTCTAATCATTCAGTGCAGAAGCTTCAGAGATGATCTTAATCTGTTCCGTCAGGATTGAAGCTTGACGAGTCTAGTGGCCAAAAAACTAGCCGATCGATACTGGTTTGGAAGAAACGAACCGAGAGAGCAAGCGAGAGAGAGAAAGAGAGAGAGAGAGGCCTGTTATATACGAGAGTGAGGCAGCTAAGCATTTCACTAGCATTTTTGCTAGAACTATCCTGGGTAGCCATCATGGCTCCCTATTTGCTGCAGGCATTCTCCAACACTGTGTTGACAATTGAACAAAACATGGAAAGAAAAAAAACATAATAATAATTGTTTTTTGTGGGAGATGAATATTATGGTACTACTACTCTATTTTGGAGAGCGAGGTTGTTTACACAGGAGAACTAAATCTCGGTCAGATTTTGAAGCATTTCGCTCTTTGTTTCTCCTTTAATCTCAAAAGAATCTAACTCACACATCTTCCCACTTGATTCACATTCTTTCTCCACCACCTATCACGTACACAAATTCAAAAAAAAAATCAAGAAGAGACTATGTCTGTCATGAGGACACGCAGTATAATAGCAATATTGCAAAAGAATTACAATTATAATAAGTATGTTATCAATATGTAGTATTAGGATGAGAAAGCAAGGCAACATTTGAAAATTAAGTAAATGCATGAAATATGAGTGGGATATCCCATAAAACTGAAATTTCCAGTTATGGATGACGAAGGAATTAAGGAAAAACTATAAATCAACAAACTGGAGCACAGCATCATCCGTACAGACAATCGCTATAATTGGAGAATTGGAGGTTTGATATTTTGTCTGTGGGTGAATTTGAAAGCTCCTTCCTAAAGCCAATAGTCGACGGGAAAGATCTCATCATGACAAAGGTACATAGGAATTGTTGTCCCTTCTTGCCCACACTAAATAACCTTTAAAATTATTAATTAGTAATCAAATTTTAATATTATTTCGTATTATTGAAAAAAAAATCTATTATTTCATATAACCATTATTAATTGTATAGACCTATCACCATACAAAATTTATAAGATTTTAATTTTTTATAATATATGGATACATTTTTAATAGTAATTCATTAAGAAAAAAAAATAATATGAAATTATAAAAAAGAATTATATATATATATATAATGGTTATAAATATTAATGAATTCAAAAATATTTTTATGAATATAATATGAAATAAATTTATGGCATACAATTCCATATTATATTATATATTTTATAATTTGTAAAAATCCTAAATTAGCTTAAGTGAGCAGATCATAAAAAAATATGTATTTATTATTTTAATAAGATTGGAATATAAAAAGCTAATATTAAATATCTTATACAATGGTTTAATTCTTATAAATTTTAGTAGGGACAAAGATAAAACTTGAATTCAAATAAACTTAGGATCGGTTTGGTAGTGCTTTTAAAAACTATTAATAGGGCAAAGATTTATTTTAAGTGATTATAGGATAAAAAAATATCATTAGTAATATAACTGTAAAAAAAATATTTGAAGTATTCTTTTAATAAGCACTTGGAGATATCTTTTTTATAACACTTAAAGTGTTCTTTTACTAATTCAAATAATTTTGTAAATATTTTTTTAAAAGATTCATATAATCATAAAAATATTTTTTTTAAGTTTTATTAATATTAATATATTTATTATTTCAGATTTTTAGTAAATATTTTTATTATAATCATACAAATAATAATTTTATGTTTTATTAATACAAATGTTAATGTATATTCATTTATTAATTCAAAAAATTAAAAATTATTTATAATTATAAAATTAATTATTTTATGTTTTATTAATACTAATATATAAATATGTTTATTAATTAAATAAAATATTATTTTTTAAATATTTTAAAATTTAAAATCCTATAAATAGTTAATTTAGATTTTATTAATATAAATTTTTGTAATTATTTATTTATAATATCCTATTTTTATAATTATATGAGTAGAAAGTGTTTTTAAAGGATCCATCATCTATAGACCATTACAAACATTTAATGAACAAAATTACATCAAATATTAAAACAAATAATATATAAAACAAATTAAAAATAATTAAGTTTAGATTAACAACTAAAATAATCCCAAGCAAAATAGCTAGGGAAATATCCCTAGTGAAATACATATATTTTGTGAAAAATATAATTTAAGGACTAATTGCTTGCTATTAATATAAAATTGTAAAAAAAGATTTCCAAATAATGATTTAGTGAGGGATTTTTTCTCTAGCTAATTTGCTAGGAAAAAATCAATCTCTCAAGTAATTGCTAAATTTATCGTCATTCTTTGGTCCAAATATTAATATAAAATTCCAAATAATATTTTTATCAAAAAAAATATTTCAATCTATAATTAGTCACAAATCCATCATAAATTTGTCATTTAATGTAAAATCAAACTTCTATTAGAATTCCTTAGCAAATTCCTCACAAATCAGTTAGAGATTATTTCTCTAATTAAATTTCTATAGCTAAAGACAATTTCTTGTAGTGAAATCGATAGATAGATAGATAGATAAATATATAGATGGACAAATAGTTTGATATACATATAGACATATTGATAGTAAGAGCGATAAATAGATTGACAGATAGACAGACAAATAGATAGATAGATAGATAAATTGACAAATAGATAAATAGATAGATAGACAGATAGATAAGTAGATAGATAGACAGATAGATAAATAGATAGATATACAGATAGACAAATAGACAGGTATATAGGTAGACTTAGATAGATAAACAAATAAATAGATAGAGATATAGGTTGATAGATAGATAAGCAGATAATTAGATAGTTATATAGACAAATAGATAAACATATAGACACATAGACAGACAGATAGACAGAAAGCCAGATAGAAAAAGATAGATCGACAGATAGACATATTAGCCAGATAGATAGATAGATAGATAAATAGAAAAATAAGTAGAAAGGTATACAGGTAGGCAAGTAGATGGGTAGTTAGAGAGATATGTAGATATGTAGATAGATTGAGAGATAGATAATCAGACAAATAAATAGATAGAAAGATAGATATATAGATAGATAAATAGATAGACAGATAAACATATAAATAAATATACTGATAGACTTGTAGACACACATACAAGTAGATAGATAAACAAATAGAAAGATAGAAATATTGATAGATAGAGAAATTGCCAAATTGATAGATAGAAATATAGATAAATAGGTAAAAAGAAAGATAAATAGATAGATAGATAGATATATTGAAATATAGATAAATAGATAATTAGATAGATAGATATGTAGATATATAGATAAATAGATAGAGAGATAAAAAGATAAATAGATAGATAGATAGAGAGATAGTTTGGTTGATTAATTTTTTTTATAAAAGGTCTTTTATCTATTATTAAAGAAACATAACCCTCACTTGTAGGCGGAGGAAAACCTTTACAACCACATAACTCTATTTATAGGTCATTACATTTACAGGACAAGACCCTAACCAACAGAACACAAAATACAATAATTTATCCTTAGTATAGTCAACTTTGGCAGTAGCCACTCTCTTTGTGCTCCTTCATATTTATGGAGCAGTGTAGCAAGCAGCAGCAGGTAGACTTTTCGCAGCAGCAAGTAGACTTATATCAGCAGCAGGTAGACTCATGACAGCAACAGGCAGCACTCTACATAGGTATATGCAGTATATAAGATTTGTTCAGGCAGCTTCTTTTTTGTTCACGCATCTTCCTTATTCTTTGTTCAGGTAGTTTTTGATAATATATGCTTCTTTATTTGATGTTGAATCAACATCTGTGTGGAGACAGCTAATGACAGGCAGCAACAGAATCATACATAAGGCATCAGGATCATATATATGATATCAGCATGAATTGCATGAAGCAGTAGCATCTGGATTTATGTCTAAATTGTAGGTAGAATATGTCAGTCGCACATGATAGACAACAGTAGAATCAGAGGTATAGCATTATCAAGCAGCAGCTGGTTCAAGTGGCAGGCATCATATGGGGATAGTGCTGCCCATGTGATCGGACCTCTATCTCTCATCTTCCCCATGTCTCGGGCTCTTCTCTTCACATTCTTTCTAAAAAGTTTCCAGCCGTCTTCCTTCTTCATTTATACACTTCTGAACCTGTAAAATCCAAAGAGAAAAAAACGAACGTGCCTACAAGATAACTTGGCACCCTATTACCCTTATCCCTTGTTAAACTTATACAATATTAGACGAAAACTCCACAGAATTGTCGGATTAAAAACAAAATTCTCCTTCTTAACATCCTGCAAGGAAAGTCCAAATACATATTTATAAATATGCACTATTCTGCCGAAATGCAGAATTAACACATTCATAACTCTAACCTGTTTGCTTCTTTTTTAGATTCATTATTCTAAATTATGATTTAAGTTTTAATTTTATGTTTAAAGATGGCTCAACCTCCACCCTTCCTATTCCATTTAAGTATGAGGCAGAAATTCCCTGCAATGTCGGACACGATCCAACAGGAGGTTGAGACTTTGTCATACCTTCGTGGTCTGTTTATTTGTTCTAATATAAGGAAATCCCATTTTATCTAAACATGCTATTCCCTTTAGTTTATTTGGCATGGATTCCACGTTATATTCTATATCTCCTCTAGTGGTGCCTATTCTAGATAGACTATCCGCTAGATTATTAGCTTCTCTATATATATATGTGTTTTTGAGGCCTTCAGTTCATCCAAAAGGCTAAGAATTACTTCTAGGTCCTCTTCATACCTCCATAATATTTTCTTCTTAATTACTGTTTCGACTAATAATTTCGAGTCTACCTGAACTTCTATATTTTTAAAATTTAGCTGCTTACATATCTCTAACCCTGATTTCAATGCTTTAATTTCTGATTCTAGGGCCGAGGAGGCTCTACTAGATCTGGTGAAAGCTCTCTTTACTATCCCTGTATGATCTCTTATTACCCCACCTCCTCCTGCTATTCCAGTGTCCCCGCTAAAACTACCATCCGTATTAAGTGAAAATTTTCCAACCGGTGGAGTGTTCAACTGTATACATTTAGCCCATTGCTGTTTTATAACTTTATAAGTGAGGTCCCATGCTTTCTCAAGCTTCTTTTCTTGTTTCATTTCCTCTATTTTTATAGGATTTATTATTGATATATTACATATCTCCTTTCTAATATCTTTTATAATTTCTGTTAAATTCATCCTTTTATTTTCAAATTTACTTTTGTTTCGAGATTTCCATATGCACCAAATAATTAGATGCGGCAGTTTCTGATTAAGCCATTTTTTGGTGGGGCTTTTCGTGTTTTCCCTTTCCCATTTTTAACTTTATCTATTAATCCATCATCTATGTTACGTATTCTTTTTTCCCCTTCCATCTCTCTCCATATTTCCACTGCAATAGGCCCATTGGAAAATAAATGATCGGTTGTTTCAACCGCTTGTGAATAGCATTCACATCTTGATGCCATTTTTATCCCTTTCTTTTGTATATTCTTATCTACCGGTATAACATTCATTAGAGCCTTCCATCTGAAGGAACGCATTTTTTGCGGGATGTTTTCTTGCCATACCCATTTAAATAGAGTTTGAGCCGGTTTTTTCTTTCTGACCAGATCTTTTGCCGACTTGAGGGAGAAGTTTCCTTGTGGTGTTAACGTCCATTTCCAGCCACTCTTCTTTAGTGTGGAGTGTGAGTCTACTATTTCTTTTTGTTTTTCCATTGACTTCCAGCTGTTCGAAGCTTTCTTAGGGGTCTTATTCTTATTATCTAAATATTTTACCCACATATATTTAGCCCAAAGATTATCACTTTCTTTAAGTCTCCACCAGCCTTTGCAATCCCAGGCAGCTACCGAGTCCTGAAGGCTCATTAGCCCTAATCCTGCTTCCTCTTTCGGATAACAGATACTTTTCCAGTCCTTCCAGTGTAATTTATTTCTACCTTGTTTTTTACCCCATAAGAAGTTAGCCATTTCTGATTCGAGTTTTTTAATAAATTTTTTAGGGGGATGTATGGCTGATAAAATATGTGTTAGTGTGCTTTGTAAGACATGTGCAAGCAGCATTATCCTCCCCCCAAATCCCAGGAGCTCTTCTTCCCATCCTGCTATTTTCTTTCTTAGCTTATCTTGAAGGTAAGTTAGATATTCTTCCTTCAATCTCCCCTCATATATCGGACAACCTAGGTACATTAATGCCCCTTTAATTTCTGCAAAACCTGTGATATTTTTGATTTTATCTACTAACTTTAATTTTGCATTTTTAGCAAGCATAAACTGACATTTACTTTTATTTACCATTTGGCCTGTCTCTTTTTCAAATATTTGAAGAAGATCCATAAGATTCATTAAAGACTTTGTACTAGCATTTGTAAAAATTATAAGGTCATCTGCGTAGGCTAAACAGCCTATTCTGGGTGTATTCCTTGGTTGTCTGAATGATATTATTTTACCTTCGGATATTCTCTTATTCAAATTTCGTATTAATAATTCTAAGTAAATATCAAAGTTTGGTTGATTAATTAATAGATAGATTGATTGATATATTGATATATAGATTAATAGATAGATAGATAGATAGATAGACAATTAGATAGATATATAGATAGATAGATATTGCCTATAAATATAGATATAGATAGATAGATAGACAGATAGATATATATATATATATATATATAGAGAGATAGATAGATAAATAGAATGATGGATAGGAAGATAGACATAAAGATAACTATACAAATAGATTGACAGACATATAGACATATAGAGAGAAAGACAGATAGAATTTTAGATATATAAATAGATAGAAAGATAAAAAGATAGACAAATAGACAAATAGAAATAAAGATAGATAGATAGATAGATAGACAGATAGAAAGATAGCCAAGTAGACAAATAGGCATATAGATATATAATAGATAAATATATAGATTAATGGATAGTTTGATAGATCATTGATAGATAGAAACATTGATAAATTTATTGATTGATAGACTAAAAAATAACTAACAAATAAATAGATAGACATACCGATATATAGATAGATAGAGTAATCAATAGATAAACATATAGACAAATAGGCAGATAGATAGACAAATAGATAGATAGATAGATAGATAGATTGGTTGATTGACTGATAAATATTTAAATAGATAGATAAAAAGAAAGATAGATAGATAGACATATAGACAAAAACATAGATAGATAGATAGATAGACATATAGACATATAGACAGATAGATATATAGAGAAAAAAAAATAGATTGAATAACTTACAAATAGATTGATTGATAGATAGATAAATAGACAGATAAATAGATAAATAAATAGATATATAATTAGATAGATAGACAGATATATATTAAGATAGATAGATAAATAAATAAATAGATAGACAGATAGATAAATAGACAATTATATATAGATAGACATATAGACTGATAGAAAGATAGACTAATATATTGATAAATAGAAAGTTGGATAAATAAATAGATAGATAGGTTGGTAGACCGATATATAGATAGATAGGTAGGTAGATAGATGGATAGACAAATAGATAAATAGATAGATAGAAAGTTAGATAAATAGATAGATAGATAGATAAACATATAAAAAGTTAGATAGATAATTGGATAGATAGTTAGATAGAAAAATATACAGATAGACATACAGATAGACATATAGATAGATAAATATATAGACCGATTGATAGATAGATAGGCATATTGACAAATAAAAAGATAGTCAATATTGATAGATAAATTGATAGATAGATAATTAAGCAGAAAGAAAAAAAGATAGATAGATATATACATAGATGGATAGATAAGTATGTAGGTAGATAGATATATAGATAGATAAGTAGATAGATATATAGATAGTTTGATGGGTAGATAGGTAGATAGGTATTTAGATAAATAGACTGATAGATAAAGTGATTTATTGATAGATAGACAAAAAGATAGACATATAGATAGATAGAATGACTAACATATAGACAAATATAAAGATATATAGATAGAAAGATAGACAAATAGATTGATAGTCTAATTAACAAATTAATAGATAGATAGATAGACAAATACATAGATATATAGATAAATAGATATACATATAAACTGATTGAATGATACGCAGATAAATACATAGACATATAGACTAATAGATAGATAGACAGATAGAATGTTAAATAGATGCATTGATAGATAGATAAATAGATAGATATTAGACAGATAGACAAACAGATAGATAGATAGATAAATACATAGATATATATATATATAGATAGCCAAGTAGATAAATAGATACATAGATATATAGATAGATAGAATGATATAATGATAGAAAAATAGATATATAGATAAACATATAAAGTGATAGACATATTAAAAGATAGGGAGATAGACAAATAAAAAGATAGAAACATAAAGATATTTATAGATGCCAAATAAAAATATTAACAGATACAACGATAGACAAATTAATATATATATATATATATATATATATATATATATATATAGATTTATTGATTGATTGATTGATAGGTACATAAATAGATAATTAGATAGAGAGATTTATTGTTAGATATATTGATAGATAGATAGTTAGATTTGTTGATTGATTAATTGATTATAAAATAGATATATAAATAGACATATATACATATAGACAGATAGATAAATAGACAGATAGACATAAAGACATATAGACTGATAGATAGATAGATAGACTGATAGATAGATAGAAAAATAGATAGATATATAGGAATAAAGGGATATAAAAAGTCAAATAGATAAATAGACAGATGGAATGATATATAGATAATTTATAGATACATAGAAATATAGGTAGATACACAGATTGAAAGATTTTCAAATATACAGATATATAGATATATAGATAGATAGATAGCCATATTGATAGACAGATTAATAATTATTCACAAATAAAGATTGACAGATAGAAAGATAAACAAAATGATAGAATGATAGATAGTTAGATAATTAGGTAGAAATATAGACAAATATATATATAGATAGATAGATAAAAACATAGATATTAGATAGGTAGATAGATAGATAGATAGTTAGATAGATAGATAGATAAGTAGATAGGTATATAGCTAGATAGGTCAATAGGTAGATAGATAAATAGATGATATATAACCAGATAGATAGATAGATGAAAAGTTAAATAGATAGATATTCAGATAGATAGATAGATAGATTGATTGATAGATATGAAAATAGATAGATACAAAGATAGATAGACAAATAGATAGATAGATTGATTGATATATAGATAGAGATACAGATAGACAGATAGACAAATAGAAAGATAGATAGTTAGACAGATAGACACATAAACAAATAGAAAGATAGATAGATATACAATTAGACATATAGATTAATAGATAGTTGGACTGAAAGAATGATAAAAAGATAGACAATTAGATAGGTAGGGAAATGGATCGATAGCCAGACAGACAGACAAATAGATACATATATAGATAGATACATAGAAATAATGATAAAATGAAAGAAAAATCGAAAGATAGATAAACATATAGATAGTAAAACAAATAAAAAGATATAAATTTTGACAGCTAAGCAAATATTAATATAGACACATTGATAGATATATAGATGGATAGTCAAATTGATAGATAAAGAGGTTGATAGATAGCCAGATAGACAGATTGACAGATAGAAAGATAGACAAATTGATAGATAGATATATAAATATAAAGGTTGACTTATAGACAGATATATAGATAGATAGATAGATTGGTAGATTTATTCATTGATAGATAAATATATAATTAGATAGATATAGAGATAGATATATAGATAGCTAGATAGATAAATAGATAGATCGACCGTTAGATTATTGATTGATTGATAGATTTATAGATAGATAGATATAAAGATAAATTAATAAATAGATACTTATAACAAATAAATAGATATATAGATAAAGAGATATACGGATAAATAGATAAATAGATCAATAGATAAACAGATAGTCTGATAGATAGATAGATAGGTATATAGATAGATAGTCAAGTATAAAGATAGATAAATAGATAGATATATAGATAGAATGATAGAATGATTATTTAGATAGATAAATAATTATATAGATATTTTGACAAGTAGAAAGATAGATGGTTAGATTGATTGACAAATAAAAAGATAGAAAAATTGATAAATAGATAGAAATATATACAAATAGATAGATAGATAGATATAAAGATAGATAGACAGATAGATATATAGACAGCTAGACAAATACACATAAAGACATATAAACATATAGAGATAAATATAGATAGATACAGAGATATAGAGATGAAAAGATTGATAGTTATACAAATATATAGATTAACATATAGAGATATAGACAAGAAGATAGATAGAAAAATAGATTTACCTATAGAAAGACAAACAGATAGATATATAGAAAGATATTTAGATAGATAGAAATATATACGGATAGATAGATAAAAATATACAGAGATAGAAAGATAGAGAGATAGATAGACAATTGACATATTGACTAATTAATAGATAGGCAGGTTGACAGATAGATTTATAGAAAGATAGATAGAGAGTTTGATAGGTATACATGTAGATAGATATACATATAGATAAATAGACAAATAGATAGATAGATATATAGATAGACAGATAGACAGATAGACAACCAAATAGATAGGTAGATAGATACACTACTAAAAATAACAAGAATAATGACCAAAGTACCGACCTAAAAATCGGTCGGTAATTACTTAGCAAATAATGACCATTTAGAGACCAAAAATGGGTTTAGAAAAAAAATAATTTTTATCAATTTTCCGACCAAAGACCAACCATATTTATCTACCAAATATTTTTGGTCAGAAATTGATCTGTAAATTGGTAGGGAATTAGCAAATGAAAATTACCAATAAATTATCGACCATTTAATGACCAAAAATATATTATCATGAAATGGTTGGTAAAGTGGCTTTCCAAATTATTTATAACGTCGTAATTACCGACTTTTTACCAACCAAAAATTTGGTCGGTATTTCCTAAGTTAAATTTTCAGATTTAATAAAAAATTGCCAAGTCATTAACACATAGCAAAATTTACCTCTTTCAAATTTCAAACCAAAGGCGAAACATGACTACATGGGAGCAACCTAAGAATTTTATCTCTTCTGTTACCAGGTAATTTTTTTAGTATTCTAATTTGGAATGCTATATGCATATCTCCATCACTCTGAATTTTATAAGTACTATCAGATTTTCAGTTTTATAGAATAATCGGGTATTAGCTTTTTTTAATTATCCCCTGATTTTCATTATTTTTGCTTCTATTTTCATTTCACCTATATGATTTTGACTCTACACCATTAATGAAACTATAAATTTTCAGTGTAATCTTTGTTCTTCTACTATTTAAATTTTTAGGGTTTTATAGATTTCAAATTCTTAATGTTTGCATTTTGTTCTCTCCTCCTTGCTATTTTCTGCTTCTATAACTTAATAAAAATTAAATTTAATGTAAATGGGTTATATTTTTGTTTTCTCCGAATAAATTATAAACATGTAAGAATAGATATAATGTTTTATACATTTATATAATCGTATGACATTATATATAAATGTCTAGACTTTAATTTATATAAATGTATTACATTATATATAAACACTGATATGTTTATATTAGCATATAATGTTATATGTAAATATTTATACATATGTATTAATGTTTATAATTATCTATACAACATTTACATAAATCTATCCATTTATATAGTTTTTTATATAATAATTATATAACATTAAATGTTTATACAATTTTGTAATCTTTTATATTACATATTAATTTTTGTATAAATATAGAATATTTATAATGTTTATATAAATGTGATATATATACTATATATTATTTATAAAATTGTTACATATATATAATTATATTTAAGTAACATTTATAAAAATATTTTAATCACAAATATTATATCTAAACACTTCTTTAATTATATAATTATATGCCATTATATATAAAAGTATTTATAACTATATTTATAATTAAGTAAACTAATTTTATAACTATATTTATAACTATACATAACTAATTTTTAACTATATAATGATGTATAACTATATATATAATTCTATATAACTATATTTCTTAAAACAATATACTTTGTGTATAATAATATATAACTATATATAATTGTGTTTTACTAAATTTATAACTATATAAATGTTATATATAATTATATCTTTAAATACATACATATTTATTACTATATGTGTATAACTATATATAAATATTTGTATAACAATGTAACACTCTATATAATTAAATATAACTATAATCTAATGATATATACATATATGTATTCATATAATTAAATTAAAATATTTGTTAATAACATTGTATATATGTATAGGTAGATAGGTAGATAGGTAGATAGGTAGACAGCTAGATAGCTAGACAAGTAGACATGTAGATAGAAAGATATGTAGACAAGTAGATATGAAATAGGTAGATAGATAGATAAAAATATAGATATCTATACAGACAGATAGATAGATAGATAGATAAACAAATAGATATATATATACAGATAGACTAATAGAAAGATAAACAGATAGACATATAAATAGAAATATAGATAGAAAGATACTTAAATAAGCAAAAGGATAGATAGATAAATAGAATGATAGACAAATAGAATGATAGAATGATAGATAGAGAGATAGATAGTTAGATAGATAGATAGGTTTATTGATAGATATAAATGTAGACAGATAGATATATAGACAGATAGATAGATAGAAATATAGAAAGTTGAATAGATAGATAGGTAGATATATAGACATATGGACAGATAGTCATATAGACAGATTGACAGATAGAAATATATACAAATTGATAGATAGATAGATAGATAGATATATAGATTAATATGTAGATAGATAGACAGATAGGAAAACAAGCAGATAGATAGACACACAGACAAACAGATAGATAGATAGTCAGATAGATGGATAAATATATAGATATATAGTAGATAAACAAATAGAGAAATATATATATAGATAGATAGATAAATAGACCAATATAAAGATAGATAGATAGATAGAGAGATTGCTAGGTAGATAAATAGATAGATTGTTAAACTATTAGATAGATATACAGATAGACATATAGTAAGATAGATAGATAGATAAATAGACAAATAGACAGATGGATCGATTGACATATATAAAGATATACAAATAGAAAGATAAATAGATTGATAGATTGACAGATAGATAGATAGATTGACAGATAGATAAAGAGATTGACAGATAGATAGATAGATAGATAGACAGATAAATCGATAGACATATAGATAGATAAACAGATAAACATATAGATATATAGATAGATAAACATATAGCTTGATATACAGATAGACAGAAAGACATATAGATATGTAGATAGTTAAAAAGATAGATATGTAGATAGGTAGATAGGCAATTAGGTAGACAGTCAGATAGGTCAGCACATCAATAGAAAGATAGGTTTACAGGTAGATAGGCACACAGGTAGATTGGTAGACAAGTAGACAAGTAGAATAATAGAAAGGTAGAAAGGTATACATGTATATAGACTGATAGATAGATAGATAGACAAATAGACAGATAGATAGTTAGACATAAAAGATAGATCGGTAAATAGATTGAAAGAAAGATAAGCATATACATATATATATATATGCATATAGATAGATAGTTAAATAAATAAATAGATAAATAGATAGAATGATTGAATTATAGACAGATGCTTAAATAAACATATAAATTAGATCGACAGATAGATAGATGTATAGATTAATAGATAAAAAGATGGATTTAAACATAGACTTATACACAGAAAGATAAATCGATAGATAGATTGATTGATAGACACAAACATTTAAAATAATATATAAATAAATAGGCAGATAGACAGATAGACATAAAGATATATATAGATATATTGAATGAGTGATAGGTAGATAGACATAAAGATAGACATATGTATATAAACAAAGATAGACAAATAGATAGCTAGAAAGAGAGAAAGATAGAATGAAAGATAGATAAATTGATAGAAAGATAGATAGAGAGACAAATAGATAGATAGATAGACTAAGAGATAAATAGATAGATAGATAGATAGACAGATAGATAGACATATAAATATATAGATAAATAGATAGATAGTTAAATAGATATATAGATAGATTAAAAGATAGATACAAAGATAGATAAATATATTGATAGATTGATAGATAGACATATTGGCAGATAGATGGATAGACATATTGACAGATAGATGGATAGACAGATAGATAAAGAGATATATAGATAGATAGATAGATAGACAGGTAGATAGTTAGATAGAAGAAAAGATACACAGATAGATAGATAGATAGATACATAGATAGATAGATAGATCATTTAAATTGATATATTACTAGATAGATTAATAAATAGATTAATAGATAGACATATAGATAGATAGATATATAGATAGATAGATAAATAAAAAGATAGATAGAAAGATACACAGAAAGTTAGATAGATAGATTTACTTATAAATATAGTGACAGACAGATAGAGAAAAAGATAGATAGACAGACAGATAGATAGAATGACATATAGAAAGACAAATAGATAGACAAATATATAAATAGATAGATAGATAAATAGACAAATAGATAGACATACAGATAGATAAAAAGATATATAGATAGATTGATTACTTGATATATAGATTGATAGAAAGATGATATAGAGATTGTTAGGCAAATTGATAGACATGTATATAAACAAATTGATAGACATATAGATAGACATAGATACACATATAGATAGACAAATAGATATAGAAATAGATAAATATATGTTTATTTTTCTATATGTCTATCTATCTATCTATCTATTTATCTATCTATCTATCTATCTATTACTTATCTTTCTTTCAATCTATCTTTCTATTTATCTATCTATCTATTTGTCTATTGTCTATCTATCTATCTATCTGTCTACCTATATGTCTATCTATCTATCTATCTATCTTTCTATCTATCTATTTCTCTATCTAAATATCTATCTGTCTATCTTTCTATCTTTCTATCTGTGGATCTATCTATTTGTCTATATGTCTATCGATCAATTTGTCTATCTATCTATTAATCTATCTTTCAATCTATCTATCTCTCGATCTATCTAATAGTATATTAGTGTATAAGTCTATATGTCTATCCATCTATCTATCTGTCTAACTATCTATATGTTTATATATCTATTTGTCTAATAATCTTTATGTATATCTTATTATCTAAATATCTATATATCTATCTTTCTTTCTATCTATATATTTATCTATATATCTAACTTTCTATTTGTTTATATGTCTATCTATCTATGTATCTATTTGCTATATATCAATCTATCAATCTGTGAATCTAACTATATATTTATTTTTTATCTACCTAATTCTCAAACTAACTAACAATCTATATGTATATCTTTTTATCAATATATTTATCTACCTATCTAACTTTTTATCAAACTTTTTGCCTATCTATCTATTAGTCTATCTTTCTATCTATCTAAATGTTTGCCTATCTAAATTTCTTTCTATTTGTACATATATATATATATATATATATATTAGTCTATCTATATAAGTGTCTATTTATCTATCTCTATTTCAATCTATTTTTCTATATTTCTTTTTTTCTATTTGTCTATTTATATATCTGTCTATATGTCTAACTATCTATCTATCTTTTTAACTATATATATATATATATGTGCTTTATATATAATTTGTTTTTGATAATCTGTTTGTATAATCAAATATTTCTGTTTTAATATTTTCATGTAAGTACAGAAAAGGAAATATTAAGAGGCTGGGGATGCAGCAATAGCACAATAATGGTGGATGTAGCTAGTTTTATCGGATTGAACCGAAAGTTTTTATTATAAATGTTTTTGTATTTTTAATTTCAGGTTGCTATTTTTTCGGATCCGGAACTATTCATCATTTTCTCTATCTCTCTCTCTTTGTGCGATTTATCATGATTGTTTCTGTACTGCACATACTATAAGAAAATTTTATTTTAATCTGTAATGCATAAGTATTTTCAGGTGGATGTAGCTAGTCATACTGAGCGACTAGCAAACCACATTATTTCTAGTTTTGTGTTTTCTCATTTTTTTGATTCTATCGTGTTGGATTGTGGATTAGATATATATTGTTCTGTTGTCTTATAGTTTTGTTGTCTTCTATATCTTAAAATCATAACTATGAGAGCGTAATTGTCCAACAATATATATATATATATCTTTCTTTCTATCTTTCTATTTTTCTATCTATCTATATGTATATCTATCAATCAAACAATCTATCTATCTATCGATCTATCAATCAATTGTCTATCAATCAATCAATCTATCTATCTATCTATTTCACTATTTGTCTATCTATCTATATATTTATCTATTTGAATATCTTTCTATCTAATTATCTATCTGTCTGTCTTTTTGCCTATCTATCAATAATCTTTCAATATATATATATATATGTGTGTGTGTGTGTGTGTGTGTGTGTGTGTGTCTATATATCTATCTATCAATCTTTTTAATAGTCTATCTATCTATTTATCTTTGTGTCTATCTATCAAACTATTTAACATCCTATTAGTTGATCTATTATTCTAATTGTATATCTGTCTATATATCTATTTATTAATGTCTCTATGTGTCTATGTGTATATCTATCTATCTTTCTCTTTGTCTATCTCTCTATTTTTTTGAATTTTTCTATCTATCTGTCTATTTATCTATCTATTTGTTTATCTATATTTCTATCTTTGAATCTATTTATTTATCTGCCTGTCTACCTATCTATATTTTTGCTTATCTATCTATCTATTTATATATTAATCAATCTGTCTATCTATCTGTCTGTCTATATTTCTATCATTCTATATGTCTATATAAGTGTGTGTGTGTGTATATATATATATATATATCTATTTGACTATTAAATTATAAATCTATTTGATTATCTATTTGTTTATTTGTCTATCTGTCTATCGGTCTATATGTTTATCTATCTATATATCTATATGATTATCTCAATATCTATCTATCTATCCATATGTCTATATGTCTATCTATATATCTATTTATTTTTTATGTCTATTTTTCAATATATCTATCTATGTATCTATCTTTCTTTATATCTGTCTATCTATCTTACTATCTAACAATCTTTCTATCTATCACTCTATCAGTATATCTTTAATCAATCAATCAATCTATATATCTATCTATTTATCTTTTTATATACCTACCTATCTTAGTATCTTTTTGTATCTATTTATCTGTCTATCCAACCATCTATCAGTCTATAAATCTATTAGTTTATAATTCTATCTATCTATTTTCTTATCTATCTTTCTTTCAATTTTGTATTTGTCTATATATCTAACTATTTATCGATTTATTTGTCTATCTGTATATTTCTTTGTCTATCTTCCTAACTATTTATGATTCTATATGTCTACTTGTCTATCTATCTTTGTGTCTAATTTTTTGTATGTCTAGCTCTATATTAATTAGTGTGTCAATCTGTCTATCGATAAATCTATCTATCTCACTCTTTATCTTTCTTTTTGTCTATCAATCTATTTGCCTAACAATCGATTTATCTATCTATCTATCTAAATAACTATCAATCTAACAATCTATCTATTTGTTAATCTATCAATTTATCTATCGATATATCTATTCTTTTATATATTCTTCTATCTATCTATCTATTTGTCTATCTACCTTTCAATATATTTGTATATCTATTTAAGTGTCTATATTTTTCTATCAATTTTGTCTATTCATTTATCTGTAAATCTATCTATCTATTCTATCATTCAATATATCTATCTATCTTTCTTTCTAACTATTTATCTATAAATCTGTCTAAAAATAAATAAATAAATCTATCTATCTATTTATATATCTATATATCTATATACATATATATAGATAAATCTATTTGTCTATTTGTATACATGTCTATATGTATATCTATCTATTTGTCTATCTTTCTATCTGTTTATTTGTCTATTTGTCTATCTGTCTATGATCTATCTATCTATCTATCTATCTATCTATCTCTCTCTCTATCTATTTATCAATCAATCAATCTGCTTTTCTCTCTCTCTCTCTCTCTCTCTCTTTGTATCTATCTATTTATCTATCTGTCTATATATCTAACAAAATTTGTCTAGTTGTCTATCTATCTATCTATCTTTCTATATGTTTATCTATTTATTTAACATTTTATTTATCTATCTATATGTCCATATTTCTATGTTTCTATCTTTCAACCTCTTTAAATGTCTATTATGTTTTTTGTCTATGAGACTATTAGTCAATATGTCTATATGTCTATCAATATATCTATCTATCTATCCATCAATTTAACTATCTGCTTATCTATCTATTTGCTTCTTTGTATATCTGTCAATCTATATATCTTTTTTTTTATTTTTGTATCTATCTATCTATCTTTATATCAGTATATCTGTATATTTGTATAAGTATATCTTTCTATATGAATATTTGTTTATCTTTCTATTTGTCTATCTATTTATCTATGTAATTGTCTATCTATCTATATGTTTGTCTATCCGTATATCTATCTATCTATTTATCAGTATATCTACCTATCTATATATATCTGTGAATTTGTCTATCTAACTATAAATCTCTCTTTCTATTTGTCTATTTATCTAGCTTTCTATTTGTCGATCTGTCTATCTGTCATTCTATCGAACTATCTATCTATCTTTCTATCTATCTATCTATCTATATATCTGTCTATTTATTTGTATATATATATATATCTATCTATCAATTTATATCTATGGCTATAGTGTTATCAGTCTATCGATCTCAATGCCTATCTCACTATCTATCTATATGTCTATTTATATATCTATCTATTTATATATCTATCTATTTATTTATCTATTAGTATATTAGCTATTTATGTATATATCTAAATGTCTATCTATCTATATATCAATTTATCAATCTATATAACTTTATATCTATCTATCTGTTTGTCTATCTATTGATCTAATTTTCTATATGCCCATATATTAATCAATGTATCTGTCTATTTGGTTAACTATCTATCTATTTATATATCTATCTATCTATCTATTAATTTGTCTAAGTGTCTATCTATAAATATGTTTAAATGACTATCTGTATATCTATATATCTATCAATCTATCTTTTTAACTATCTAATTGTCTTTCTATCTATCAGGCTATCTTTCGGTCTGTCTAATTGTTAATCTTTTTATCTATGTATCTGTTTATCTATCTATATACCTATATTTCTATCTATCTATTTGTCTATTTATCTATCTGTCTATCTAACAAACTATCTATTTGTCTATCTAACTAACTATATATCTGTCTATATGTCTATTTATCTATCTACAAATTAGCTTATCTATCTATTTGTTTATCTCTTTATATGACTATCTATCTTTCTATTTATATGTCTATATGTCTATATGTATATTTGTATATCTGACTATATGCCTATCTTCATATCTATCGATCTGTTAATCTAACTATTCATATATCTATCTATCTATTTGTCTATCTATCTATCAGTCTATATATATATATATATATATCAACTTATCTTCCAATCTGCTTATCTATCTATTTGTCTCTCAATCTATTTGACTATTTGACTATTTGTCTATTTATCTGACTATTTATATTTCTATGTATCTATCTATTTATATATCTGTCTACTTGTCTATCTATCTATCTCTCTATCTATCTATCTATATATATATGTCTATCAATATATTTTTTTATCTATCTATTTATATCTATGTATATCTATCTATCTGTCTATCTGTATATCTTACTATCTATCTATTTTTCTATCTATCTATCTATTAGTCTATTTGTTTGTATATCTATATTTCTATCTTTTGATCTATCTATTTTTTTATCTATATATTTATCTATCTCTCTATATGCCTATATGTAATTCTACATATATGTTTATTTTTTTATCTATATATCTGTATCTCTTTGTATCTTTATATCTCTCTATGTCTATCTGTCTATGTGTTTATGTGTATATGTGTCTCTGTGTCTATGTGTCTATATCTTTAAAATTTCTATTTATCTATCTGCTTATCTCTATATTTATCTGTTTATCTATCTTTCTATCTACCTATGTATTTATCTACCATTCTATCTATGTGTCTATCTATTGATTTATCTATCTAACTATATGTTTTTCTATCTATTTGTCTATATATATATATATATCTATGTATCTATCTATATATTTATCTATCTATGTATCTATCTATCTATTTGTCGATTTATCTATCTGTCTATCTATCTTTTTGTTAATCAATCAACCTATATGTTTATTTGTCTATCTACCTATTTATCTATGTATCTATTTATATATTTTTCTATTTGTCTATGTGTTAATCAATCTATCTGTCTATTTATTTATCTATCAAACTTACAAATGTGTATTTGTTTATCTATCTATCTATATGTTTGTCTATCTATCTATATGCCTATCTATCTATCTATCTGTAGATATATCTATTAATATATCTATCTATCTATATATCTATCTATCTATCTTTCTTTCTTTCTATCTATCTGTCTATCTATCTATTTCTCTATCTATCTATCTTTTTGTCTATCAATTTAGACGTCTATTGTTTATCTATCTCTCTCTCTCTCTTTCAATTTTAATTTATGTGTGTGTGTGTGTGTATATATATATATATATATATATATATATCTATATCTATCTAACTATATCTCTTTATATCAATCTGTCTATTTGATAATCTATCCATTTATCTATCTGTATATCAATCTATTTATCTATCTTTCTATCTATTTATCTATCTATATATTTGTATATCTGTCTAAGTGTCTATCTATATATATTTTTGTTTTTTTGTCTTTTTGTGTTTTTGTTTGTTTGTCTACTCTTCTATTCCTATATTTGTCTATCTATCTAACAGTTAATCTATATATATATATATATATATATATATATCTATATATTTGTCTAATAGTCTATCTATCTATGTGTCTATCTATATAACTATCTTTAAGATCTATCTATTTATCTATCTATCTATCTATCTATCTATCTATTTATGTATTTATCTGTATATCTCTCTATCTATATATCCTTCTATTTGTATCATTATATCTTTATAGTTAAGTATCTATCTATCTTTTTATTTGTCTATCTATTTATCTATGTTTTTATCTATCTTTCAATCTATATATATATATATATGTCTATATTTCTATCTATTTATTTATTTATTTATCTATCTATCTGTCTGTCTATTTATCCATGTATATATCTATCTGTTTATTTGTATATCTATCTATCTATCTCTATGGTTATATTGTTATCAATCGATCTATCAACTTGTTTATCTTGGTATGTGTCTATCTATCTATCTATCTATATATCTATGTAACTATCTATCTGTCTATATATTTGTATATCTATCTATTTATCTATCTATATATTAGCTATATATGTATATATCTATCTGTCTATCTATCTATATATCAATTTATTTGTCTATATAATTATATGTCTATTTATCTATCTATATCTCTATTTATATATCTATCTATCTATCTTGTTATATAAATGATTATAAGTCAATCTATCTTTATTTGTAATTGTATAACTATATATCTTTCAATTTGTCTTATTGTTTATCTTCTAATCTATCTATCTATTTATTTATCTAGCTATCTATCTATTTATTTGTCTATTCATAAATCTATATATCTATTTATTTATATATCTATGTAGTTATCAATCTATCTGCCTGTCTCTCAAACTATTTGTCTATCTATCTATTGATATATTTGTGAATATATCTATCTCTCAAACTATCTATAAGTCTATCTATGTATCTATCTGTCTATCTATCTATCTGTCAATCTATCTATCTGCCTATATATATATATATATATATATATATCTGTTTGTCTATTTGTCTATTTGTCAAATTGTTTATATGTCTATATATTAATTTATCTATCTGTCTGTCTGTCTATCTAATTGCTTAACTATCTATCTACCTATTTGTCTAAATGTGTATTTATATATATGTTTAAATGGCTATCTATATATCTTTCTATCTATCAATCTATCTTTTAATTAGCTAATTATCTTTCTATCTATTAGGATATCTCTCTATCTATCTAATTGTTAATATTTCTTCTATGTATCTATGTATCTATTTGTCTTTCTATATACTAATCTTTCTATCTATATATTTGTCTAGCTAGCTATCTATCTATTTATCTATCTATCTAACTAACTAACTATCTGACTATATGTCTATCTATCTATCTACCTATCTATCTAGCTATCTATCTATCTTTCTTTCTTTCTATTGGACTATGTATATCTATCTATATGTCTATATATCTATTTGTATATCTAACTATCTGGCTATCTTCATATTTATCGATATATCTATCTAACTATCCGTATATTTGTCTATCTATCTGTCTGTCTATCTATCTATCTGTCTATCTATCTATCTCTCTATCTATCTATCTATATATCTATCTATCTATCTACCTATCTTCTTATCTACTAATCTATCAATTTGTTTATCAACCTATATGACTATTTGTCTATCTATTTATCTATCTGACTTTTTATCTTTCTATGTATCTATCTATTTGTCCTCTATCTACTTGTCAATCTATCTATTTATCTATCTACCTATAAATCTGTCTATCTATAAATTTTCAATCTATCTAAATATATATCTGTCTATTTATCTATTTGTCTATTTGTATTTTTTGCTATCTATCTATTTGTCTATTTGTCTATCTATCACTCTATTTGTTTGTATATCTACATTTCTATCTTTTGATCTATCTATTTGTTTATTTATATATCTATCTAACTCTTTATATGCCTATATGTCTTTCTACATATATGCCTTTTTGTCTATCTATTAGTCTGTATCTTTTTGTACCTATCTATCTGTATATGTCTATGTGTAGATATGCCTATGTTTCACTATGTCTATGTCTCTATCTTTATATTTATCTATCTCCCTATATATATATATATATATCTGTCTATGTATATTTCTATCTACCTATGTATCAATCTACCTATCTATCTATTTGTCTATCTTTGTATATATATATATATTTATATTTATCTTTTTGTCTACTTGTCTATATGTATACCAATTTATTAGTATATTAGTCTATCTGTTTATTTGTCTATTTGTCTTTCTATTTTTATATCTTTCTATATATCTATCTGTCTATCTACCAATTTGTCTATCTACCTATCTTTATTTTTGTTGTTCTATCTATCTCTCTATTCATATATTAGACTATCATTCTTTCTATCTATTTTATTTTATGTATAGATGTCAATCTAACTCTTTGACTATGACTCAATCAATCTTTCTTTCTATCTATCTTTCTATCTATCTTTCTCTCTATCTATCATTTATTATATAAGTCTATTATTCTATGGATCTATCTGTCTTTCTTTCTTTCGATAAATCAATCTGTCTGTCTAATTAGCTATCTATTTATCTATCTACTCGTCTATCTATCTATCTATCTATCAATTTGTCTATTTGTCTTTCTATTTATTTATCTATCTATCTATCATTCTACATGTCTATATATCTATCAATATATCTTTCTATCAAACTATTTTTCTATATATCTATGTTTCTATGTATCTATGTCTATTTCTATTTTTCAATCTATAAATTTTTTATCTGTTTATCTATCTATCTATCTTCCAATCTATTTATCTATTTATCTATTTATCTATAAATTTGTTAATCTATCTATCTGTTTATCTATCTATCTATTTATATGAGTTTTGATGATTTTTCTATCTATCTGTCTATCTATCTATCTATATGTCTATCTATTTATTTGTCTTTCTTTGTATCTATCTATTTGTCTATCTTTTTATATATCTAATTATTTATCTGCCTTACTATCTATCTATCTATCAATTGATTTGTCTATCTATTTATCTTTCTATCTATTTATCTATATATATATATATATATATTTGTATCTCTCTATATATTTGTCTATCTATCTATCAATCAATTTATTTATCTTTATATCTATCTTTTTGTCAATCAATCAACCTATCTATCTATTTATCTATCTACCTATTTATCTATTTATCAATTTGTCTATATTTCTATCTATCAATCTATCTATGTATTATTTATCTATCTAACTTACTAAATTTCGGTTTGCTTATCTATTTATCTTTTTGTCTATCTATCTATCTGTCTATCTATTTATTTCTTAATCTATCTATCTAATTATTTATCTATCTTTATATATATCTATTTGTCTATCTGTCTATATGTCTATATCTACATCTATCGATTTGTCAATCTTGTCTATCTATATATCTATCTATCTCTATCTCTTTCTATTTGTCTACTTATATGTCTATATATCTATCTATATATTTGTCTATCTATCTAACTATTTATTTATCTATATATATTTATGTCTATTTGTCTTTTCTATTTTTGTCTTTTTTTCTATCCATCTATTTGTTTATCTGTCTATCTATCTATCAGTTAATCTATCTATCTATCTCTATATTTGTCTAATAGTCTATCTATCTATGTGTCTATCAATCTATCTATATATCTACATGTCTATCTATTTATCTATCTATCTGTCTATCTATATATATATTTATCTGTCTATCTGTCTATTTGTCTATATTTCTATCTGTATATCTTTCTATTTGTCTACATATCTATCTAACTATTTGTATATCTATAAATTTATCTATATGTCTATCTATCTATCTATCTATTTGTCTGTCTGTCTATCTATCTATCTATCTATTTGACTATTTTTCTAACAATCTATCTATCTATATGTATATCTTTTTATCCTTCTATGTGTCTATCTATCTATTTGTCTATTTGTCTATCTATCTTTCTAGTTATTTTTTATCTGTCTATATATCTTTCTATCTATCTAACTATATATTTGTCTATCTATCTATCTGCTCTATATCTATATGTTTATCTATCTATTTGTCTTTGTTTCTATCTATATATCTATCAATTTATTTGTCTAAATGATTATATTTCTATCTAATTTTGTAACTATCTTCCTATCTATTTTTCAATCTGTTTTACTATCTAGCTTTAGATCTATCTATTTAATTATATAACTATCTCTCTATCTATTAGTCTATCAGGTAAATCTATTTATATGTCTATCTATCTATAAATCTAGGTAGCTATTTATCTACCTATCTCTCTCTCTCTCTCTCTATCTATTGTCTATCTATCTATCTGTATATTTGTCTATCAATCTCTTTATCTATCTTTCTATCTTTTAGTCTATCAGTTTATTTATCTATCTATCATTATATTTATCTATCTGTTTATCTAAAAATTTTCTATCTATTTATCTATCTCTAAAATTATATAATTATCCTTTATTCTATCTTTCATAGCTAATTAAATCCCAAACATAGTGACGGAATTTTTCTAGGCAATATTTAATTATTTATTTTTTTAATTTATTATTAGTTTTAATATTTTATTTAATTTTCTTTATTAAATGTATGTTAATGGTCTATAGATGAGTGATCCTTCAGAGTTACTTTCTCCTCATAAAATCATAAAAAAAGATATTATAAATAAATAATTTAAAAAATTTTTAAATACAAAAAAGAATTATATTAATAAGGACTAAAATATCTTTTTTTCTGATGTATTAAATTTCTAAAAAAATATACAAAAAATTTTTCTAAAATATTTAATTAAGAAACTTAAAAATTTGTATTAAAGTAATATTAAATAACTAATTCAATAAGTATAATAATTTATTTCAATATTTTAAAAATTAAATTAACATACATTAAAATTTCTACTAATATAAATATAAATTAATCCATTATCGGATAAAATATAAAATATTTTCAAAAAAATCTGAATTGATGAATAAACTCGTAAATATTAAAATGATTATTAGTATAAAAAAATTTATGATCATAGGAAACTTTTAAAAAAATAATAAATACAAAATTTAAAAATTTTGAAATATAATAAAAAAATATATATTTTCCTTTAAGTTAAAAGAAAATAACTTAATATTTAAAAATAAATACATAGATATTTGACCCTACTAAAATTTATAAGAATTAAACAATTGAGTAATATTTTTTCTAATAGCTTTTAACATTCAGTATTTATTAAAATAATTATAATAACTTTTTTTAATTATATTATCACTTTAAGTATTTTTTTGATTTTTAAAAATTATAAATGATATCAAATAATATGAAATTTCGTGCCTTTAAAATTATTACATATTATCTTCATAAAAATAACTATGATGAATTCTTATAAATTTATAGTCATATAATATACATTTTTATATATTTTTTTAACATTAAGAGTATTTTATAACTCTTAGGAGAGAGGCTATAAGACAAATCATTTTTTCATGTATGTCTTATTATATGAAGTTTGTTAATTTTGAAGCTATTTGATATTTTTTTTATAAGGCTAAACATATATTTTTTTAAATTGTTTATATATTTAATGTTTAATTAATATTATAATAAAAAATTGTAAGGTGTATATTTTAAATTTGTACCTTGTTACACACACATTAATTTAGTTCAAAAAATTTTGATAGTAAATAAAATAAATGAGTCTTTTTGTATTATATATATATATATATTATATTATTTATTTAATGTTTTTATAATTAAAAATATAAATATTTTGGAAATATATATAATTTTTTATTTAATGTTTATTTTGTCGAGACTGAGTCCTCCATCTTTCTCTCGACATTTATGAAGAAAAAGCGACGCAACTCCTCTGCAGTCCTTCATCATTCTCTTGACACCGATGCAACATAAACATATTCATATTAAGCAATAATTTGTTATATGAAAATTTAAAGTATAGTCACATTAATATCTGTTAATGTCAAATTAATATATATAAACATTTATTGACCGGTATTCAATTAGTTCAAATAAAAATGTAATAGCCTTTATGTATACTGATACTAATTTACAAGACATTTAAATACAGGTATATATTTGACTATACTTTACTTACTATGTTTAATTAAATGCCGCATAGGCTCTCTTATAAATACCCTAGCATTGACTATCAATATGATTCATACTAGATTAAAATATATAAGATATCCGGCTCATCTGACCTACATTATTTCCTAAATGAATTGATGTCGATGACTTTTTGGTGGGTTTGAGAAGTTCCACCAATATGGATGAGTAGATGTCACATATTTTATCACCACTATAGCCATTAACTCATAAATTGTATACCCATGGACTTGTTATTGTTTACTTATTGTATGCTAACCATAGAATTGTTTACTTGAGTAAACACTAGAAACTATTTACTTATTGTAATCTTAGATAATGAAGAAACTTTGATAATTAATCCAAATAATCAATATCTATGAAATGATAATCCAGATTCATAGAGTTAACTTTATTACTTGTTAAACTCATATACTTGCGATACATTTTACCATGCTATAAAATAACTAACACTTTCATTGATTTTTGTAGTGTCTTATCTCTCAATAATTTCAATACTTAATGGTCTTTGAGCTATTATAATTACAATGTTTCTTAGATTTAGACCTTTTATTTTTTGATTTGCTTTGATGTTTCCTCTTGGTTGAATTTCTTTCAATTAACTTTGTATATAATTCTAAAGATGGTGATGTTTCACTTGTCTATCTCTATTGAATCTCCTTGCTGAGAGATCATAAACATCATTGAATTTCAATTTATTAATTCTTAATGAACTATGCACAACTATAATTGTAATATGTTAATTTTTGATAGAGAACACAGAAGTATCAATAAACATACTTCATCATTGACTTCAATAACAAACAAACTTAATTGGATTGTGATTGTGTTGACTTCACAAAGTTGTTGGGTCACTGATGTACTTTCTATCAACTTAAGATTGAAAAAACACCTCATCATGTGCACTTTTTTAGCATCAATTAGTTTTTCGTATATACTAGCAAGAGCCTTCGTAAGCCTTACTATGCTTTTCTCATTTTTTATATTGAAAGTAAGTCGGTACGATATTATATTTTAGATGAATTCAAGTGCTAGTATGTGCTCTTCTTTCTTCATAGACTCTATAATCTTTTTCAAAAGGGAATATAGATTTTTTTAGTATATATAATCCTCCATCTATGTTTTCTTGAATCCAAATTTTGTTCCATATATTTTTTTATTTTCACTTTTCCTTCATATGTAGTCATTACTAACTACAAAATATGAATTCTTCTAGATAATTCTTGCAAAACACAGTGTATGAGAATTGAGAACACATCTTTTAACATGCTGATATTGTCTGCAAAATGTTTACTATTTATTAAATGCATTATTATCATCTATTGTAACTTCGCCCAATGGTGCATCATAATGCACAAACTAAACCTCCAATATCAATTGTTGAGAATAACGTGATTTCCTATTTGTTAGATTTATGAAAGAGAACAAAAATATATATATTAAATGAAACACAAAATTTCATTGTTCAACACATTCTTACCTATATTATGGGCTCTTCTCTTTTCCTCTCTTATTCAATATTAATTAGGCGAATGCAAAAGATGTAAGAAATATATACTTTTAAAATCTCAATCCTTATTATATGTTGATCTATGCTAGAAAAATAATAAAACAAAATAAAGGAGGTAATGCTTCTTTTTTTGACAAAAAATGGGGAGTAGACGCCCCCCATTTTGACATTAAATATCTATACCACTTATATATGTTTTATATTTTCGCACATGTGTTTCATAAAAGAAGATTCTTTAATTTTTTTTTCATGATAATTAGATCACAAATCTATTTTACATAATGCTTTATTATATCCAACTATTTAAACAATTCATTAATTCTCAGAATAAGATATTTGTTTTTGATTATTATTATAATAAATCATGAATATAGATAATTTATCAAAAAAATATATTTACAAATATTCTTGCCACCAAAATAGTTTCAACTTATATAATTTTATAAGATTTATTTATAATATTGATCAGTCAATCATTATTTCATTTATATAAAACTCTAACAACTTTTTTATGTAACATATAGGATATAATAAAGCATTATCTTTCATAAATATTATAAATGATATTATTCAACTAATTTAAAACTATGATTATGACAATCAATGGTATTAAAAAAAATAAAAAAAAAATTTAAAAAATAAAAAAATAAAAAAATAAAAAAATAAAAAATAAAAAAATAAAAAAATAAAAAAATAAAAAAATAAAAAATAAAAAAATAAAAAATAAAAAAATGAAAAAATAAAAAAATAAAAAAATAAAAAAATAAAAAAATAAAAAAACAAAAAAAACAAAAAAACAAAAAAATAAAAAAATAAAAAAATAAAAAAATAAAAAAATAAAAAAAATAAAAAAATAAAAAAATAAAAAAATAAAAAAATAAAAAAATAAAAAAATAAAAAAATAAAAAAATAAAAAAATAAAAAAATAAAAAAATAAAAAAATAAAAAAATAAAAAAATAAAAAAATAAAAAAATAAAAAAATAAAAAAATAAAAAATAAAAAAATAAAAAATAAAAAAATAAAAAAATAAAAAAATAAAAAATAAAAAAATAAAAAAATAAAAAAATAAAAAAATAAAAAATAAAAAAATAAAAAATAAAAAAATAAAAAAATAAAAAAATAAAAAAATAAAAAAATAAAAAAATAAAAAAATAAAAAAATAAAAAAATAAAAAAATAAAAAAATAAAAAAATAAAAAAATAAAAAAATAAAAAAATAAAAAAATAAAAAAATAAAAAAATAAAAAAATTAAAAAAATAAATAATTAAAAAATAAAAAATTAAAAAATAAAAAAATTAAAAAAATTAAAAAAATAGAAAAATAGAAAAATAAAAAAATAGAAAAATAGAAAAAAAGAAAAATAGAAAAATAGAAAAATAGAAAGATAGAAAGATAGAAATATTGAAAGATAGAAATATTGAAAGATAGAAATATTGAAAGATAGAAAGATTGAAAGATAGAAAAATAGAAAGATAGAGAGGTAGAAAGATAGAAAGATAGAAAGATAGAAAGATAGAAAGATAGAAAAATAGAAAAATAGAAAAATAGAAAGATTGAAAAATAGAAAAATAGAAAGATAGAAAAATAGAAAAATAGAAAGATAGAAAAATAGAAAAATAGAAAGATAGAAAAATAGAAAAATAGAAAGATAGAAAAATAGAAAAATAGAAAGATAGAAAAATAGAAAAATAGAAAAATAGAAAGATAGAAAAATAGAAAAATAGAAAAATAGAAAGATAGAAAATAGAAAGATAGAAAAATAGAAAAATAGAAAAATAGAAAAATAGAAAAATAGAAAAATAGAAAAATAGAAAAATAGAAATATAAGAAAATAGAAAAATAGAAAAATAGAAAAATATAAAATAAAAAAATAGAAAAATAGAAAAATAGAAAAATAGAAAAATAGAAAAATAGAAAAATAGAAAAATAGAAAAATAGAAAAATAAAAAAATAAAAAAATAAAAAATAAAAAAATAAAAAAATAAAAAAATAAAAAAATAAAAAAATAAAAAAATAAAAAAATAAAAAAAAATAAAAAAAATAAAAATATAAAAATATAAAAAAATAAAAAATAAACAAAAAAAACAACTTTTGTATTTTATTTTGACTACCATTTCCTTCTTAGAATCACATTAATCCCATATAATTCTAGGTCTAACATATCAAAAGTTAATTACTTCCTATTTCATAATAGCATATACTCATTAACTATTTGATATGAGTAAATTGCATCTCTAGATGAAAGAAATAATATAGAAGTCTTCTAATTTTTTTTAACCACTCTCATTTTCTCTAAAAATATATTAGATATAAGTGAATATGTTGTTCCTAGTTCAAAGAAATTGTAAGAGTGTTTTGTGCCTTGTGTTTCTCCAAAAAGACAAGACATAAATTATTACTTTGCTTTGCATAGATCTTTAATATGACACTAGTTAAAAATCATGACTAAAACACAATGCATATTCTAGATCCATTTTAAATTATGTTGCTCTTGATTAATATATCTATTAATAGATTGTTAGTTATGTGAATCTAAATTACAATTAGCATTGAAGGAGCTCATTCTAGGCTCTTTTTGATTGTTAAATAAAATATCATTGGAATTCCTTCAAGAGTGCTTTATGTCTTGTGTTTCTACTTTTTTTTTGAGAAATTAGAATATATATAAATTCTCGCATCACAACTATAAAATTATGGATGTTTGAGAAATAATTTTCTTTGGCACACAATTACATTCCTTCACATACTTTGCAAGCTATCCTTGGAGTCCAAGGTGCTAAATCTCTTCAGTTCACTAACTTAATCTTCATATATTTCACTATCTTAGATTGTCTCATCCATTGTTCTTAAATAATTACAAAACTTTATATTTCTCACTAGAGAAATATAAAGTTTTAATTTTCAGCCATTTTTTCATTAAATAATTTCTCATTTATCATTTATGATAAATGAGAAATATAATGTTCACTAAAGCTATATCAATGATTTCTCATTTATGATTGCTTCAATATTATCAACATCTGAATTCAATTCTCAGCCATTTTTCGAAAAGGTCAATTTTTTTCATTATTATTCATAACATATAAAAAAATTTTACTAAGTTCTCAACCTCAGTAGTATGTTAAGCAACAATCACACTAGCTTGAGTTAATCTAAAAAAACTTCTCATGTCATATTTCTTCAATGGGATGCTGGAAATTATTCAAACATTACTATATAGTTTATAATTTATGCACCTACTTTTCTAAGCATCAGTTAATTTTTTCCCTCAAGATATAGTTCATCCATTATCATAATTTCTTATATAAATTCTTTAGTCCTTTGCTGTTCAACCATTACTAGGAAATGTCTAGCCTGATCTCTTACTAATTTTCACAAAATACTCATTAGTTAGTTGCATCATTTCTTTCATAAATAGGCATTACTCTATTACTTTCTCTCTCTCTCTCTCTCTCCATCTCTCTCCCTCTCTCTCATTCTCTCTCTCTCAATCTTTCTCTCTTTCTCATTCTCTCTCTCAATCTCTCTCTCTCTCTCAATCTCTCTCTCTCTCTCCCCATCTCTTTCTCTATCTCTCACTCCATCTCTCTCTCTCTCTCTCCAGCTCTCTCTCTCTCTCTCTCCATCTCATTCTCTCTCTCTCTCTCTCAATCTCTCTCTCTCTCTCTCTCCCCATCTCATTCTCTCTCTCTCTCTCTCTCTCTCCATCTCTCTATCCCTCTCCATCTTTCTATCCATCTCCTTCTCTCTCTCTCTCCATCTCATTCTATCTCTCCATCTCTCTCTCTCTCTCCATCTCTCTCTCTCTCTCCATCTCTCTATCCCTCTCCATCTTTCTATCCATCTCCTTCTCTCTCTCTCTCTCCATCCCATTCTTTCTCTCCATCTCTCTCTCTCTCTCTCTCTCTCCATCTCTCTCTCCATCTCTCTCTCATGCTCTCTCTCCATCTCTCTCTCATTCTCTCTCTCCATCTCTTTCTCATGCTCTCTCTCCATCTCACTCCTGTTCTCTCCATCTCACTCTCTCGCTCGCTCTCTCTCCCTCCCCTCTCTCTCTCCACCTCTCTCCTTCCATCTCTCTCTCCCTGACTCTCTCCTATCTCTCTCCCTCCCTCACTCTCTCCCTCTCTCTCTCTCTCTCCCTCTCTCTCTCCCTCCCTCTCTCTCCCTCCCTCTCTCTCCATCCCTCTCTCTCTCTCTCAACTTTTCCTATGCCACAAAAAAGAGACGTCTTCATTACATAATATTCATTATTTATTTTTATTATATTGTAGGTTTACATTATTTTCTATTTACTTGACATGTGTGGAATAGTAGATTCAACTTTAAATATGACTATTTTTTTATTATACATGTGTTGGGTGAAATAAATTCAGATTTATAATAATTTTTTAATAGTATTTCATGAGAAACGGCACTATATAAATTGAAATCAGATTTCTTTATGTATTATTTAGGAGTAAAATAAAAACAAACATTAAAAAACAATAATAAAATGATATATTTATCAATCAAACTAGAATAAATAAATCAAATCAAACTCAATTCTAATCAAACTAGTTAGATCGAATTAGTTTTAACCTCTCTCATTCTCTTTGAACATAGAATTTGTCAAATTCCATGACTAAATATTGAGACCTTGGAAGAAGTTGATGTTAAGAGACTGTGGAATATGGTGATGACGAAGTGCCACTAGGTGAGCTCCATGTCAAGGTGCGTGGTGTATATTTCTAAGCAAAGATATGATTAATCCAATTTCATTTTTATATTTAGCTCATTTTGCCAACTAGAGTCTCTTGTTGGCCAAAAATAATGGCATAGAGTGATCTTTTGTTTTTTTTTGTTACATCTAACCACTTCTTCACACAATTATATCTACCTTTATGCAGTCACTTTCCAAAATGTAAAAAAAAAATCAAGGTGTCTATCATCAATTAATTTCATACAAATATATATATATATATATATATGTATGTATGTATGTATGTATGTATGTATATTAAATATATGTTATAATATTTATACATAGATATGTTTATGTATACTATTTTTATAGTTATAGATATAGTAAAATATATGTATATACAAAATTTAAATTATATCACACATGCATATTCATGTATAGTTATGTTTAAATACACTTATTGATTTGAGGAACTTAAATATATAAAGATATATACATTTATATATAACTATATATAAATGTATTTAACAATATCTATATCAACATATTACTATATATAAATGAATTTATCTACATCAATACCTATACATAGCCATATGTCTAAATATATATAAAAAAATGAAAAACTAAATATAATGACATCTACAACATGTATAACTACATCTTTCAGAAACATAATATCCATTCATATCATTTATCTCATTCATATATATATATATATTTGATATTGTATAAATCTTTAGCATTTTTCCATATATTTTAGGATGTTAAATTTAATTTTTTCAACCTTAAATGTATTTTTAATGTATTTTTATATGTTTGTATAAATCTTTATGATTTAATATGTTTAGGGTCTGTATTTTTGTTTCGCTTAATATAATTTAACTAAAATTGATTTCTAATAAAATGTATATTTGTTAAAATTCATGTTGTAAATTTCAAAACAAATAACAATATGTTTGTGTAATAAATATTATAAAAAATTTCTAAAATATAAATGTGATGTAGTTTCAATTTACAAAGATAAAACATAAAAAATAAAATTTATTTACCAAATAAAATTTACCCCTCATAATATGCAATATGTTATATTTATTATAAATAAACAATGTTTAAAATGTATCTTTTACTTACAAATAAAAACATTGTAGTGTATTCAATTTTAAAAAAAAATTTAAAAATAATTATTTAAAAAAACAAATTTATATATTTATAATGTCATTTATATATTTTGAATAAAAAAAATAACTTGTAGAAAAATTTATTCATGTATTTATATGGAAACTTGTTTTGTTTGAACATAATTAAAGAAATAATTGATTTTTAACAAAACATTAAAGACATGTATTTATATGCAGTACATTATAATTGTTTGAATTTTAAATTTTTTAAAAATTTATTAATAACAATAAATAATAGTTAGAAATTTTTAATTGACATTAATATTTTAATAAACATTTTATATAAAAAAACAAAAACAATATTATTTATTTATGACCATTATTTAAATTATTAACAAAAGTGTAAAACAATATAATTTACAAATATGTCATTTTCATTTATTTATATGAGTATAATTATAGTAATTTTAATATAAATTTTAAAAAAACAACTATTTGAATAAAATAAAAGCTCATATAGTTAATTCATAATTTCATTTTATGCATTATTATACTTCACACAAACACACCCACCCATATACACACACACAAATTTATTTTAAATATAAAGAATTTACAATATCTTATAAATTAAGTACAATATATAATATTTTATTTTTATAAAATTTTCAAAATCATAAAATTTTAAATACATTTACATCACACACAGACACATACATATAATTGTTTCATGTGTAATTTTAAAAATACATTAGGTATATAGGTATATGTGTGTGTTTGTGTAGGTGTTTAGTAGTATATGGACTCATACAAGTATATACACACTACTTTGAAAATGTAGATACATGTGTGAATATATATAAAAGTACAAAAATGTGTATTGTGATATATAATAGTAATGTATATGGATGTATAAATGTGTGTGTATAGGTTAGTGTATATGCACATATATATTTATGCATATATATGTAAATATTAACATTATATTTGAGAAGAAAAATACTTGAGCACATAATTATTAACATGTTCCACAATTCGTGAGAGAACGAGCAAAAAGTGACATTATTGCAAGATATTCTAATCTCCCCTCTATAATACTTTGCCTCATATTTTGATCAGAGTACTACTTGCAATGATAAGGTTCATTCAATACTACTTACCTTGGAGTTACATTTTCATTCAATAATATAATTTGTTCAAATAAAAAAATCTATCTAATATCTTCTTCAACAACTCTTCTATCTTTTTTTTTCTAGTCTTGATAAGCTATTTTAAATTTTGATTATATGTACATTTCTTATCTAATATATCTAGTTCAAACTATTGTAATAGTAAAATCCATCAAATCAATTTAGGCATGATATCTTTCTTTTCTATGAGATATTTGATTATAGAATATTTAATATATACTATGACTTTGGTTCCCACTAAAGATGATATTAACTTGCCAAAAGAAAATATTGTTTATACAAGTTCTTTCTCTATAGTCGTTTAATTCAATTGGGCATTTGAGAGTGTGTTGTTATTATAGTTTATGATAACTATTTATAAATATTTGTATAACAATATAAAACTATTCATAATTATATTTAACTACATTTGTATCAATGTAAACAATTTTTATAACTATATTAATAACTATATATAATTATTTTTTTAACTATAGAATATTATATAACTAAATGAGTAATTCGATGTAACTATATTTTTTAAAAAATATATCATATGTATAATAATATATAACTATATATAATTGTAGTTTACAATATGTATAACTATAAAAATGTTATATATAACTATATCTTTAACTACATATATATTTATAACTATATGTGTATAACTATATATAAATATTTGTATAACTAAGTAACACACTATATAATTAAATATAATTATATTTGTATCTATGTATACATATATTTATTCATATAATTAAATCTATATATTTATTTATAACTTTGTATATATTTATGTAATATTACTTATAACTACTTGTATGAATATATCTATATATAATATATAACTCTTTTTTTAATTATGTATACAATAGGTATAACATATAGAGGTTGACCTCTCTATATGGTGACCATCTCTTGAGGTCTATTGATTCTGTTTCTTTCTCTCATCAGATCTCTTTACTGCCATACGACAAATAATTTGAGATTTAGGGGAAGAAATAGGATTTACGTTCACAAAGCTGTTCAGCAGGCTATTTGCCAACATGGAGATGAGGATTTTGATGCTAGGTCTTGATGCTAGTGGAAAGACAACCATTCTTTATAAGTTGAAGCTTGGTGTTATTGTCATCAAAATTCCTATTATTTTCTTCAATGTAGAGACTGTTAAATACAAAAGCATTAATTTCACTATGTGGGATTTTGGGGGTCAAGACAAGATTTTCCCTTTCTGGATGGATTACTTCCAAAATACCAAAGGTCACATATTTGTGGTAGACGACAATGACAGAGATCGAGTAGTTGAAGCCAAATATGAGTTGCATAGGATGAAAACGAGGAAAATCTTCGAGATGCAGATTTGCTGCTGTTTGCTAATAAGCAAGATCTTTTCAATGGGATGAATGCAACTGAAATTCTTGCCAATCTAGGACTTCACTCTCTTCTCCAAAGCCATTGGCAGATTTAGAGCAACTATGCTAACTCTGGCAAGGGCTTGTACGAGGGGCTTGATCATCTTTCCAATTACATTGCCAGCAAATCATAAACAATATAAGCAGGATGAGTAAACTTTGTTGACATATTGATGTTGATCAAATCTTTGCCTATTTTTCTTGAGATTTGTTCTGTTATGTGGATGGCATCATCTATTTCCTGGGAGATTCAAATTGTATTTATATTTATATATTGCTTGCCTAAAATACAACACTACATTTACTTTGTTCTGATCTGTTGTAAGCCGAACTTGTTTGTTTTCTGTTTTGTCTTTTTACCATTGGATCCCAAATGTATAAAAACATATAACTATAAATAATTGTCTTTTACTATATGTATTACTATAAAATCATTATACATAACTATATTTAAATATATAATTTGTAACTTATATTTAATATACATTTGTATATTTTAGTATTCTAAAATATATTTTAATACATCTAGTCCTATAAATAACTATATGTATAGATATATAAAATTATATAAATAAATATATATACCTAAATGTATAAATATAGGTATGATTATATGCGTAACTATATGTATAATCACATGTAAATATATTTATAATTGCTTGTATAATAACATACAATATTCTATTTAACTATATGTGTATAACTATATATAAATATTTGTATAACTATAAATAAATAATTGTATAACTATATATAAATAATTGTATAACTATATAACACTATATAATTAAATATAACTATATATGTACGTATGTATACATATATGTAAATCTATATATTTATTTATAACATTATATATTTATGTCTAACTATTTGTATGAATATATCTGTATATAACTATATGTTTAACTATATAAAAATATTTATAGCTATATATATTATATCTATAATAACATATAATTATAAATAATTGTATCTTATTATATGTATTACTATAAAAGCTTTATACATAACTATATTTAAATATATAATTTAAAACTTATATTTAATATACATTTGTATATATTAGTATTCAAAAATGTAATTTTCTATATCTATACCTATACATAACTATATGTATAGATATATAAAATTATATAAATAAATATATATACCTACATGTATAAATATAAGTTTAACTATACGTGTAACTATATGTATAACCAAATGTAACTATAATTATTATTACATGTATACCAACATATAACATTATGTTTAATTATATGTGAATAACTATATATAAATATTTTTAAAACTAAATAAAACGTTATATAATTAAATATAACTATATGTTTAACTATTTATACATATATGTATACATATATGTAAATCTATATATTTGTCAATAACTTTGCATATATTTATGTATAGCTAAATATAAATACTCATGTGAATATATATATATATATATATATATATATATATATATAACTAAATGTTTAATGATATATAATTTTTTATAACCCTATATATATTATATCTATAATAACATATAACTATACATAATTTTATATTATTAATGTATAACCTATATTTAAATATATAATTAACAACAAATATTTAATATACATTTTTAAATATTAGTATAAAAAATGTATTTTAGTATATCCATACCTATACATAACTATATGTATAAATATATGAAATTATATGAACAAATATATATACATACATGTATAAATATAAGTTTAACTATACGTGTAACTATATGTATAACCACATGTAACTATATTTATAATTACATGTATAACAACATACAACATTAATTTTAAATTACATGTGTATAACTATTTATAAATATTTGCAAAACTAAATAAAACTTTATATAATTAAATATAACTATATTTTTAACTATTTATACATATATCTATATATATATATATTTAAATTTATATATTTATTTATAACATTGTATATATTTATCTATAACTAAATTTAACTACTCGTATGAATATATATATATATATATATAAAACTAAATGTTTAACGATATATAATTTTTTATAACTATATATATTATATGTATAACTATAAAAAGGTCATACATAATTATATTTGAATATATAATTAACAATATTTATTTAATATACATTTTTAAATATTAGTATAAAAAATGTATTTTAGTATATTCGTACCTATACATAACTATATGTATAAATATATGAAATTATATGATATAATATATATACATACATGTATAAATATAAGTTTAACTATACGTGTATCTATATGTATAACTACATGTAACAATATTTATAATTATATGTATAAAAACATACAACACAATGTTTAACTATATGTGTATAACTATATATAAATATTCTTATAACTATAAATAACTCTATATAAATAAATATAACTTTATTTTAATTATGTATACATATATGTAAATCTATATAATTGTTTATAACTTGTATAGATTTATTTATATTTACTTATAACTTATTGTATGCATATATCTATACATAATTATATGGTTAACTATATTTAACTATTTATAACTACATTTACTATATGTATCCTAACATATAATTATATATGGGATAGTACTAATTTGTTGCACTAACTTGAAATTAAATGGAAAAAGATATAATATCAACAATATATAAGCACATAGCATGAGAGTGCCCGTTGATCAGGCTCATAATATGGTATAATATAAATAAGGGTCGTACTCTTACCTAATCCCAGCCCTTGGGCCTCAGGCCCAAATATGAAGTTATGTATGACAAAAGATGTAATATTTGATAGATTTATACGGAAGGAATTGTATTTTCTTTTATATAATTTTTCATTCTATCACTACACTCTATGTGTCTCTCTCTCTCCCTCTCTAATTATTTTTGTCACTCTATTCCTCTTTTTCTTTATGTGTCACACACTCTCTCTTGTTATTTTCTTTCTCGCTCTCCTTTCTTGCTTGTTCTCTCTCTCTCTCTCTCCCTCTCCCTCTCACTCCCACTCCCACTCTCTCTCACTTTCCCTCTCTCTCTCTCTCTCTCTCTCCCTCTTCCTCTCTCTCTCTTTCCCTCTCTATCCCTTTAACCATTTCTCCCCCCCCCCTCTCTCTCTCTCTCCCTTTCACCATTTCTCTCCACCTCTCTCGCCCTCCTTCTCTCTCTCCTCTCTCTCTCTCCGCCCGTCTTCCCATTTCTCTATCCCTCTTTCTCTCCCCACCTCCTCTCTCTCTCTCTCCCCACCTCCTCTCTCTCTCTCTCTAGCTCTCTCTCTCCCCCCCTTCAAAATTTAAATGACTTTCTTTTTTGCTTTCCATTCTTGTGTATCATCATATTTTACTCCCATTATCTAGTATTAATGTGATAACTATAAATTTTTATTGTGCTAAAAATGGCTTTATCTATTTATGTAGATTCTTCAAATGCATTGCCTCGATATTCATGATATTTAATTTTAAATATTCATCTATCAAAAATTTTATTTAAATATCAGTATATTTTGAAGAAAGAGAATGTCTTATTCAAAATAATGATTGAGCAATAATTTTTGTAAATAAAACAGGGCAAAATGAGTTCAGATCGTCAGTGGATATACAGAAGGTTTATTAATGGATTTTTGAATAAATATTTTTTGATTGGGCTCGAAACTTTCATCAATTTTGCATGTAGTCAATCGAGATGGATGGATTGAAATAAAATAAAGTGTTCATGTAATCATCGCAAGTGTAAGAATATCCTTTTTCGTGATGCAAATACTATAAGATACCATTTGGCAAAATATGGCTTTGTGCCAAATTATTTTGTTTGGATTTATCATGGGGAAAGTACAAAGGCTCTTAACATTGACCAAAATGAGGATACTGAATCATTTGCTTGAGGTGAAGAATCATCAAATACATACGATAGAATGATCACGCAAGCTGTTGGTGCTGACTTCAATATGAATTACGTGGATGAACCACCTAATCCTGAAGCTTAGAAATTTTATGAAATGCTTAAAGCTGTAGATAAAGCATTGAGACTTGGTTATAAAACACATTCACATTTGTCACTTGTGGCTCGACTTATGAGCATTAAGTCAAAAAATCATATGTTTGAGAAATTATTTGATCAGGTGACAAAACTGATGAATAAGATTGTTCAGGATAATAATTTGATCACTAATAACTTTTACAATACTAAGAAATTACTACAAGGAATGGAGCCAAAAAAATTGATTGCTGTTTAAATGGTTGTATGTTATATAGGGGTGGTGATAGTGATTTAAATAGCTGTATGTTTTATGATCATCCTCGATTTAAAAAGGCACCTTGTGTTGTAGATATGCCACAAAAATTGAAGGTTATATTTAAGAAGATGTATTATTTTCCATTAATTCCTCGATTACCGAGACTTTATGCATTAAATGCTACAGCAAATGATATGAGGTGGTATTCTGAGAATGAGGTTGAAGAAGGGGTAATGCATCATCCATCAGATTCACTTTCTTGGAAGTATTTTAATTATTTACATCAAGATTTTGCAGCTGAAAGTCGAAATGTGAGATTGGATCTCTACACTGATGGATTTCAGCCATTTGGGGAATCTGGACAATAGTTTTCAACATGGCCAATCATAGTGACACCTTGTAACTTGCCTCCGAGGTTGTGTATGAAGGAGCAATATATGTTTTTTGTCAATATTGGTTCTAGGGCCAAAAAATCTTAAAGACATGCTGGATGGTTTCTTACAGCATCTTATTAAAGAGTTAAATCTTTTATGAGATTTTGGCATTGATACATATGATATCTTAAAGAAGCAAAATTTCATTATACAGGCAGCCCTTAGGTGGATGGTAGGTGACTTTATTGCATATTCAATGTTGTCTGGCTAGAGTACTGTAGGATGATTCACATTCTCGTATTGCATGATAAATTCTAATGCATTTACCCGCTAATTTAGTGGTAAACAATTTTGACTTTATTGCATATTTAAAGAATCATCCATTTTGAAGAAATGAAACTGCATTTCGAAAAAATAAAACTGTGATGATAGTAGGACCAGCAATTCGTTTAAGAGATAATATTATTATAGAGATTCAGAGATTAGGTTTGAAGAAGGTAACTGAAAAGGATGCTACTGGAAGTAATGGACCAATATATAAAATATTTGGCTGGAGGAAATGTAGTATATTTTGGGACTTGCCATATTGGAAGTCCAATTTAATTCATCATAACATAAATGTATTACATATTCAAAAAATTGTATTTGACAATGTTTTCAACATTGTCCTTAATGTAGACGGAAAAACAAAAAATACTTTAAAATCAAGATAAGAGCTAAATGATTACTGTCGGCATCCTGAATTGAAACCGAATGTGGCAACAGAAAAATTTCCTAAAGCTTGCTACATGCTTGATAAGAAGGCAAGATAGATATTGTGTAAATTGGTTACAAATTTAAAATTCTTGATTGATATGTGTCAAAAATGGGTAGATGCGTGGATATGAAGAATCTTAAGTTATTCGGAATGAAATGTCATGAATGTCATGTATTTATGTCGAGATTAATACCAAAAGAATTATGTGAATTACTTCTCCTAAGTTTTTGGAAGGCCCTTACTAAACTTTGTTTGTTTTTCAAATAGCTAACTTAACCACAATCAAAATAGATGACATGAAGAGGCTGGAGAATGACATTTCACTTATTATTTGTAAGCTTGAACGGATATTCCCACCAAGTTTTTTTGACTCAAAGGAGCATTTGCCGGTCCATTTTCTATATGAAGCAAGGATAGCAGGGCTAGTGCAATACAGGTGGATGTATCCTTTTGAGAGGTAAATACCTATAATTTGCTGTGTTTTATTATTCTGTACATAAAATAATATTGTAATTTAATATAATTGAAACCTAACATTGTGGTTGTAGGTTTCTTTGTAAGTGAAAATGAATGTTAGAAATAAGGCAATAATTGAAGGTTCAATTTATAATGCATCGTTAGTAGAAGAAGCACCATCATTTTTTTTCTTATTACCTTGAGGATTATGTCAATACAAAGTATAGAAATATGCATCGGAATGATGAAGGTAATGTAATGGTAGAAGATGATTCTGTGAACAAACTATCTATCTTCAAGAACTCTGGAAGAGCATTTGGAAGAGCAATAAAAAGATTTATGACAGATGAAGAGTACAAAGCAACTAGAAGCTATGTTTTACTTAATAGTGAGAAGGTTGCACCATATATTGAGTATGTTTTCACAAAATGGTTGCAGGTTTAATCATAGTTTAATTTTATCTTTAATATGAATTATTAAAAATTGATATACATTTTTTTCACTCTTTTTTATATTTGTGTAGTATTTATGTTGAGCAGTTAAAATATAGGCAACTAGTAATTTCTAGCAATGATGTCGATTATATGCTAGATCCTAAATTTGTGAATTGGTTCAAACATTATGTGAGAATTATTAAGGTTTAAATTTTTGAATTATTTAATTTATTATTATCTTTTTTTTGTTAATATTAATTTTTTAATTTATGTCACAGGTAATTGATCCTTCAAATGGAGATTCAAATATTTTCATTCAGAATCTAAGTAAAGGCCCATTTAGATATGTGACAACCTATCCTAGGTATTTTGTTAATGGATATAAATTTTACACAATTAGGCGTGGTTCTTCTAAAATAATAATGAATAGTAGTGTATGCATTAAAGGTGCAGGTTATAGTGCAAATGAGATTGATTATTATGGTCAACTCAAAGAAGTTATTGAGTTGGAGTATCCTGGACTCGAAAACAATAGAATTGTATTATTTAAGTGCGAGTAGTTTGATCCTACACGAAATGTAGGTAAAAAGATTCATTTGGATTATAAGCTAGATGATGTTAACCATAAACACAGATATAATCAATATGAGCCATTTATTATGGTAGTTCAAGCCGCTCAAGTATATTATTGTACTTTTCCAAGTTTATCTCGTGATAAGAGTGATTAGTAGGCAATTTGCAAAATCAAAGCTCTTTCAAAATTTGAAGATCTAACATCACAACAAAGAAGTATAAAATTAGATATTGCACCGGCATTCCAAGAAGATGACATAAATAATATTGTCCCTATGAATGTAGATGAAGATCTAAAAAATTTATGTGACTCAAATGATAGAATAATAGAAATTGAAGATGATCAATTTTTATTTGAAGATGAGTTCGAACTTTTATCGGAATCAGACAAAATATTAGAAGATCCATTGGAGGATGATAGTGATGCCAATAATTAAATTGTTATAATTGTATTATAATATTAAACTATCAAAGAATTTTTATATTTTATTGAAATCTATCAGTGTGTTTTTTTCTAAAATGCATGTTTGTTCATCATATCTATATTATTTGTTCTATGTTTTATTTTGTATCGCAAATGGTGCCTAAAGGATGTGGCCATGGTGGAGGTGGAGGTGGACACATAAATGAACCAAATTCTTCTAGTATGCTACATCATGTTCATTTCTATCATCATATCCAAACTTTAACATCACAATCACCATCTTCATTTCTATCACCATCACCATCATTGAGACCTCTACTATCACCTTTATCAGATGTAAGCCCACCACACATTTTGCATCCATCACACACTTTAGATCCATCTCTATCTTCTACACCACATTTTACAACAATAGTTTCCCCATTTTCAAAACCAACGACATCATCAAATGATGTGCCTTCCTTTGTAGTCAGTGCAAAGTTAGAAATTGAGATTGTGGATGAGAGGTAAATGAAATATAAAAAATGACTTGAAAAAAAAATTTTATGTTTCTGTTAGTGGTTTTTTTTATATTGTTATGATTTACTTTTTATCAATGTTTTTTATTTATTCGTACAGTTTTATTCCATCTCACAAGTGTTCGACTATAATTACAAAGTCTTTCAAGAAAATTAATGCTTCTAAAGCATTCTCCTGGAATAAAGTTTCTGAATCTACAAAAGAGTCATATTTTAATGACTTTCAGGTAAAAATAACAAAACTAATGCATTGAAAAATAATTATCAAATTACTAAACTATTATGTTGGTTATTATTCAAGTAGTAAATAATAAAATTTTGTTGTTAATATAAATTCTTTTGTGATTTTTCTATATATAGGATTAGTACTCATGGGCACCCAAATTGGATGGAAAGATAAACTCATTATGGAAGATCAAAGCTGCTCAATGATATTCTGATTTTATCCATAAATTGAAGAATATCAAAGAAAGGCATGATTTTATATCAGGGGATGACAGGCCCGAGGGGCTTAAGTAATGGGAGGAGCTAGATGTGAAGAAAAAATCTGATATTGCTAGCAAAAATCAACGAAGTGAGGTAGCTAGAATAGGAACATGAAGTTTTCAACACACAGGAGGGTCAAAGTCGAGCATTGAACACTCTCGAGATATGGTACACTTTTAAAATTTTAAATATTTATATATTTAGTGGTTGTCCTAATAGTCCAATAAATGAAATCTCTGCATGGCTTTGTTAATTTTGTTAAATTTTTTGATCATTTGTTTTTTAATGACTTAATAAAAATATATTCAAGGCTGGAGAATTGGGTCGAGATCTAAATTTTTATGAGATTTTTAGGAAGATACATGAGAAGAAAGTGGATGGTTAGTTCGTTGATAACAAGTCTTAGATGATAGCTGTAAGAACTTGTTATATTTAAAATATTTTATAATACTACAGTACATTTTAAAAAATTATTTGTAATGCAAAATATTTATTTAATCTTTGTATATCTAGAATAGTTTTTTTCTCTATTTTATCTCAGGACCTAATGGCAGAATGTGTAACAATTACTCATCAACAAGTTGAGGGTTCTATGGATCTTCAACCAAGTGACTATGATTCTATTTATTTGGAGACCATAGAAGGTCATAAGAAGTAGTGAGTGTATAAAATTGGCTTGAAGGTAGTGGCATTTTGTTGTAACAATCATGCTTCTAATTCATCTATCTTAGTAATGGTTGATAAGACGGTCAAACAACAAGCAATGGAAATAAATGAACGTATTGTAGTTATGGAGAACAAAATGAAAATGGAGGATGAGTAGATATCTCATTTGAAGGAAGAAATATATGAAATTAAAGAATATAAGGATGAGTAGATATCTAATATTGAAAGAAAAATATATGACATTAAAGAATAGAAGGATGAGTAGTTAACTAATTTGATGGAAGAAATGCTAGAAATTAAAGAAATGAACGATGAGATGAAAGAAATTAAGAATGTAATGCAACAGCAGATATCCTATATGGAGTCACGGTTAGCTGTATTGGCACAACATATAGCATTCCGAGATCCAGCTGCGAAACCTCGTAAGACAGGCTTGCATTCCATACAAATTATAAGGATGATTTTGTATGAGAAGTATTTGTGAACAATTATTTATTTTTGTCTATTTGTAGCAAATAATTATGAATTTTTTTTGCAGGCTACAATTGTTTTTATTCTAGTTTAGTTCTTTGCTTTTTCGAATAACCTAATTATAAATCTTTGCAGAACACATTATCTGAGACACATGAAAAAATTCTGATTCAGAGCATTCTGATATTGCCATGGTCCTTCTAATACATGGGTCCCATATTTACCAATTTTAGTTTTATCAAAAGGAGAGCTAGCTTATTTTATTTTTATTATTCCTAAAACATTTTATTTTTGCACCCTCTTTCTCTCTAAATATAATTGTTGGACATCTTTTGGATTTTTGTTAAAGCTGCATGACAATCAACTTTAATTTGTGTTTGTTCATGTCTATAATTATTATTTTTATATATCTGTGAATATGTTTGTGTGTCTCCAAATTTTTTGGGTAGAGTTTTAGCCTATTATAGGTAAGTAAAAGCCTATATTCAGTAGTGGAAGAAGTGGCACTAGCGGCAACGATGGTTGTAGCAGTGGCGGCATTGGTAGTGGTAACAGAGGCGGCAACAGTGGTAGAGTCTGCTTCAGATGTAGCACAGTAGCAGTGGTAGTGGTGGCAGCAACAGTAGTAGTGACAGTAGTGGTAGTGATCGCAGTGGAGGTAGTTGCGACATCAGCGGCAGCAGTGCTAGAGGAGGCAGTGACTACATCAACGGCAATGGCGGCATCGAAGGTAGCGGTGGCATCAGTGCCAGTGGCGGTGACAGTGGTAGCATCGGCAGTGGCAGTTGTAGTGGCATCATCAGCAGTGGCAGCAATAGTGGTAGTGGCGGCAGTGGCGGTAGTAGTTGCAGCACTAGTAGCGGCGGCAGTAGCTGCACCATTGACAGAGGTGGCAGCATAGGCAGCAGTGGTAGTGCCGGCAGTAGCAGTAGTGCCGGTAGAAGTGGCAGAAGCAGTAGAAGTGGCGGTGGTAGTAGCGGCAGCAACAGTGGCAGTGGCATGAATGACAGCGACAGCAAGAACGACAACAACAACAACAAATGCAGTATCTACGTATGTATTTAGTCAGAATATACATACATAAAATATTGCAGTATTTTATGTACATATATAATGAGTATATATGTACTCAGTATATATGTACGCATAATACTATAGTTTATATGTACATATATTGTAGTAATATATGTACATGTGAAATGCTAGTATATATGTACATATTTACTTTAGTAATATATATTTATCAAAATATAGTTTTTTTATTTATTTTGACTTGATTGAGTGGTATAAATTTTTTACAGATATGGTACCACATTGTTTCTCATATGAAGCTTGTATGGGTGAAAAGATTTTTCACATATATGACATACCATGACTCGGACAGCTTTTTCAGAGTAGAAATATGGTGATCGTAGGAGAGAGGGAGAGAAAGCATTATCAATATATGGATAGATTATACTTTATGCACAATCGGTATAAATTTCATACAGTAATATATATAATAAGATGTAATATAATTTTGTTATTTTTTTGTTTTAGTTATTTAATATATTGTATTAGAATAAGTTATTAAATGAATTTCTTTTGTTTAATTTAAAATTTTCATTTATAGTTTCTGGTTTTATTCAATTTAATAAAAAAATAATAAATTATTTAATTAAATTTTTGTTGAAGCTGTATGACAATCAACTTTAATTTGTGTTTATTCATGTCCATAATAACTATTTTTTTATATCTGTAATTATGTTTTTGTGTCTACACATTTTTTGGGTAAAGTTTTAGCCTTTTATAGGTATGTAAAAGCTTATTATCAGTAGTGGTAGCAGCAGCACCAGTGGTAGTGATGACAGTAGTGGCAGCGGTGATAGTGGCAGTGGCAGTGGTAGCAGCAAAGGCAGCATCAATTGTAATGGCGACAGTAGCTGCATCGACAGCAGTGGCACCAGTCACTATTGTGGCAGCGTCAGCACTGGCCACAGCAGCGACTGGAATGGAGGCAATAGTAGTAGTGGCGATAGTGGTGGCATCGGCTGCATTAGAGGCAGCGGCGACATCAGAGATAGTGATGACATTGGAGGTGGTGTCGGCATTAGTGCCAGGGGATGCAATAGTGGCGGTAGCCACAACAGCAGTGGTAGTGCCCGTAGTGATGACGGCGGCAGTGCCAGCAGCGGCAACGGTGGTAGCGACGGCAGCATAGGTAGTGGTAGAAATTGTGGTAGCGGTGGTATTAGAGGTAGCACTGGTAGCAACAGTAGCACCGATAGCATCGGCAGAAGTGGTAGCATCGGCAGCATTAGCACACCGGCAACAACGACACACCAACAGCGGCATCAACAATGGCAGCAAAGGTAGTGGCAGCAGCAGCAACGGCAGCGACAGTGGCAGTAATGGTAGTGGCAGTGGTAGTGGCGGTAATGGCGGTAGTGGCAGCGGAGGCAGCAGCAACAATAGTGGTGGCAACAGCGACAACAACCACGACAATAGCGACAACAACCATGGCAGCAGTGATAGCGGCGGTAGTAGTGGCGACGGTGATAGCGGTAGTGGTAGTGATGGTAGCAGTGACAATGATAATAGCGACAGCAGCGGCAGTGGCAACAGTGGGCAGTAGCAACAGCAGTGGTAGCAGCGACATCAACGACAATGATAGTGGGAGTAGTAGTAATGGCAAAAAATGTGTTATATACATATGTATATAGTCAGTATATACGTAAATATAATTCTATAGTATTTTATTTGCATATATACTGAGTATATATGTACTCAGTATATATGTACGCATAATATGACAGTTTATATGTACATATATTATAGTAATATATGTACGAGTTAAATGCTAGTATATTTTTACATATTTACTAAAATAATATATATTTATCAAAACATAGTTTTTTTTAATTTTTTTTGATTTGATTGAGTGGTTTAAATTTTTTACAGATGTGGTATTGCATTGTTTCCCATACGAAGCTTGTATAAGTGAAAGGTTTTTTACTAGACATTATGCACCACGATTCAGATAGCTTTGTCGTAGTAGAAAGATGGTGATCGGAGGAGCTGAAGGAGATAAAACAATGTCAATGCATGAATATATTATACTTTATGCACTGTCGATAGATACATTGATGAATAAGATGTAATAAAATTGTGTGATTTTTTTGTTTCAATTATGTAAAATATTGAATTAGAATAAGTTATTAAATAATGTATTTTTTGTTTATAATAAATTATAAATAGTTTCATTGTTTATTAAATTTGATATTAAAATAATAAATTATTTAATTATAAAATTTTAAAATAAATTAAATTCTGAAAATATTTTTGAAATTAAAACAGCTAGAGAAAAATCCTTTGCTAAATTAGCTAGGGAAAATTCTCAGGCTAATTTAGCAATGGATTTCTTTATTTTAGCAATGGATATTTCCATCGCTAAATTTATTTAGCTAGGGATCATTTCCGTTGCTAAAATTTTCGACCAGCACTTTAGCTTAGGAATCTTCCGTTGCTATTTTCATTTAGGGATGGAATATCTTATTTAGCTTGCTAATTTTGCTAGAGAATTTATCTTTTTTAGAAAATGATTTTTCCGTTGCTAAATTTTTAGCTAGTGACATTTTCCCTCACTAAATTTTAGCGACCAACACTTAAGATAGGGAACTGGTCCATTGTTAATCCATTGTGATATCCTGTTCAGTGATTGAAAATGCCTATTTAGCTAGGTTATTGTCCCTAACTATATGAGATTATTCTTGTAGTGTTATATATTTATCTCTCTATCTGCCTAATTATCTTTTTGTTTATTTATCTATCTTTCTATTTCTCAATCATTCTATCTGACTATGTATCTATATGTCTATCTATATAAATGTCTATCTATCTATTTATATATCTATCTATATATCTAATTAGTTATATATCTGCCTATCTATCTATCTATCAATATAATATATATATATATATATATATATATATATATATATATATATATCTATCTATCTATCTATCTGGCTATCTATCTATATGTCTATCTATCTATTTTTCTATGTTTCTATGTGTCTATGTATCTATCTATCTAACTATCTCACTGTATATCTCTATATCTATCAATCTATCAATCAATTTGTCTATCATTCTATATATCTGTCTATATATCAATATATCTATCTCTCTATCTATCTATCTATCTATCTATCTATCTACCTATCTTTAAATCAATCAATATATCTATCTATCTACTTATCTTTTTATCTATCTCTTTGTCTATCTATATATCTAACTATCTGCTTATATATTTATCTGTCCATTTGTCTATCTATTTGTCAATTTATATATCAATATTTCTATCTAATAATTTATTTATCTATCTGTCTATCTATATAACTATATATCTATCTGTCTATCTATTTGTCTATCGATCAATCTATATATCTTTATATCAATCTATCTATCTATAAACCTATCTGTTTATATTTTTGTCTATCTATCTATCTATCCATCTCTCTAACAATCTAACTAACTATCTATCTGTCTACTTATATATATATATATATATATATATATATATATATATATATATATCTCTGTCTATCTATCTATCTATCTATATATCTATATGAGTATAAATCAATTAATATATGTATCTATCTATATATTAATCTATATATCTATTTATATATCTATTTGTCTAACTATCTATCTATTTGATATCTCTCTATTTATCTTTCAGTCTTATTATATATTTATGTATCTGTCCATCTGTCTATCTATTTATTTTTTTATTTATCTATCTGTCTATCTATTTCTCTTTAAATTTGTCTATACATCTATCTATCTATATATCAATTAGTCAATTTCTCTATCTATTTGCCACTGTATATGTCTATCTATCTGATTATCTATTTATCTATATATTTGTCTATCTATTTATCTATCTATGTATATATATATATATGTCTATATATATATATATATCTATCTACCTATCTATCTATCTATCTATTTATTAGTCTAACTATATGGCATTCTCTGTATCCACCTACCTACCTACCCATCTGTCTATCTATCTATCATTCTTTAAATCTATATATCTATTTGATTCTCTATATGCCTATCTATTTGTGTATCTATCTATTTGTCTATTAATCTATCTGTCTCTCTATCTGTTTATTTATCTATTTATCTATTAATCTTTCTACCTATCTATCTATCAAATAATCTATCAATCTGTTTATCTATTTATCTATCTAAACATATATCTTTCTATCTATCTATTTGGATACCTATCTGTTTGTCTATGTGTCTATCTATCTATCTATCTATCTATCTGTCTGTCTATCTATCTATTAGTCTATCTATTTTTCTTTCTATCTATCTATTATATATATGTCTATCAATTAATAAATCAATCAATCTATCTATTTGTCTATCTATATACATATCTATCTATTTATAAATCTATTTATCTATATTTCTATCTATTTGTCTATCTATCTATGTATCAATCAATCAATCAATCAATCAATCTATCTATCTATTTATCTATTTGACTATCTATTTATCTATTTATCTATCAATCTATAGATAGATCTATCAATCTATTTATTTATTTATCTGTTTATCTATTTATTTATCTATCTATTTATCTATTTATCTATCTATCTATTTATCTATATTTGTGTCAATCTATAAGTTTATCTATCTGTCTTTCCCTTTTCTATCTATGTCTATCTATTTGTCTTTCTATTTATCTATTTATCTATCTATCAGTCTATCTAATTGTCTATCAACCTATCTATCTATCTATCTATCTGTCTGTCTTTCTATCTTTTAAACTAAATATCTATTTGTCTCTCTATCTTTTTATCTATTTATAAGTCTATCTGTCTATCTTACTATTTGTCTATATGTCTATCTATCTATCTATTTATCTATCTGTTTGTATGTATGTCTATTTAATATCTATCTATCTGGCTTTCTATTTGTCTATCTATCAATCAATATATCTATCTATCTATCTATCTACCATTCTATATATTTGTCTATCTTTATTTCAATCAATCTATCTATATATCTATCTAGCTATATTTCAATCTATTGGGTTCACTAATTTATCTATTTATCTTTCTAACTACCTATCTTTTTGTCTATCTATTTGATTATCAATTTATTAATCTATCTATGTGTGTGTATATATATATATATGTATATTTTGCTATCTAACAATCACTTTATCTATGTCTTTCTATCTGTATATCTATCTGTCTATTTATTTGTCAATCAATCAATCTATATATCTATCTAGCTATTTTTCTAATATCTATCTATTTATCTATCTTTATGTCTATGTATCTATCTATATTTCTATCTATCTATCTATATATCTATATGTCTATCAATTTTCCTATCTATCTATCTATATTTTTTATAATCTATTGATCTATCTATCCATCAATCTATACATCTATGTGTATATATATATATATATATCTATCTATTTGTTAATCATTCAATCAATATATCTCTCTAGCTTTCTATCTATTTATCAATTTATTTATCAATCTTTCTAGCTATCTATCTATCAATATTTTTATCTATCTATCTATCTATTTGTCAATCAATCAATCTATCTATCTATCTATCTATCTTTCTTTCTTATAATCTTTTGATCTATCAATCAATCTATTTATACATCTATGTATATATCTATCAATCAATCAATCAATCTATCTATTATTATATTAAATTGTACATCTATCTGTCTATCATTCTATAAATGAATCTATCTTGCAATCTTTTTATTGATAAGCATATTTAACTATCTTTCTTCATATCTATATATCTTTCTATTTGTCTATCTGTCTGTCTATCTGTCTATCAATCTATCTCTCTATCTATCAATTAGCCTATTTGTCTATTAGTCTTTCTATTTGTTTATTTGTTTATTCATCTATCTATCTATCTATCTATCTGTGTATTTAAATGTCTATATTATTATCTATCTATATTTTAGTCTATCAATCTATCTATCTGAATATCTATATGTCTATCTATATGTATATATGTCTATATATCTATCTATCTACATTTCTATCTTGCTATCTATTTTTTATTTATGTATACATATATATATATATATATTTATCTATTTATATATCTGACTATCTATGTGTCTATGTGTTAATCTATCAATCTATCTATCTGTATGTCTATCAATCTAGATATATATATATATATATATCTATCTATCTATCTATCTTTGTGCTTATCTATCTATTTATCTATCTGTCTAATTTCTATTTATCTTTCAATCTATTTGTTTATCTGTCTATCTATCTATTTATCTATCTGTCTGTCTGCGTATCTATCTATTTATTTATCAGTCTATCTATCTATCCATCAATTTGGCTATCTCTCTATTAATTTATCTCTTTATCTATCTATTAGTCTATCACTCTATAAGTCTATGTGTCTATAGATCTATCTATCTATCTATATGTTTATCTATCTATGTGTCAAACTATTTATATGTCAATCTCTTTATTAATATATCAATATATTTCTCAATTTATGAATATATTTATTATTATATCTGTATAATTCACTAACTTACAAATAATCTCTATGTTCATCTGTCTAATTATTTAACTATATTTTCTATCTTTCAATCTATTAGTATATCTATCTATTTGTCTTATATGTCTATCTATCTAACTATTTATATGTCTATCTATCTATCTATTTGTTTATATATCTATATGACTATTTGTCTATTAATAAATCTTTCTTTCTATCTCTATATCTATTTATATGTTTATTTATATTTCTATCTATCTTTCTACCTATCTATATATCAATCTGCCTATCAATATGTATATCTATATATCAATCTATATATATGTCTATATGTCTATATATCTACCTATTTAATTATCTATCTATCTATTTAATTATCTCTATAACTATTTATCTATGTGTCTATCTATAAATATATCTAACTACATATTTGTGTATTAGTCTAATTGCCTATCTGTCTATTTGTCTATTTATTTATCTCTTTTTGTTTCTATGCATATAACTATCTATCTATATATTTTTATATATGCATATCTATCTATCTTATATTTATCTACTTAAATATCTATCAATCAATCAATTATGTATCTATATGTATATCTATCTATCTATGAATATTTTGTTAGTCTATCTAGTATGCTTCTATGTTTCTATCTCTCTATCTACCTATCTTTCTATTTGTCTATATATCTATCTATCTCTTTGTCTGTCTGTTTATCTATGTATCTATCTAACTATCTATGTGTCAAACTATCTATCTATCTTTTTTATATGTCTATCTATTTATATGCCTATTTATATATATGTATATTTGACTATCTATCTATTAATCTTTTTGACTATCTATCTGTCTATCTATTTATCTATCTATATGTCTATCTAAATATCTATCTATATGTATATCTATATATCTATCTATATATCTATCTATCAATATGTCTATCTATATATCTATCTACCAATCTATCTATATATCTACATGTCTATCTATATCTATCTATCTATCTATCTATTTGTATATATGTCTATGAGTCAATCTATCTATGTAACTATCTTTTTTTCTTTCTGTCTATCTATATATATATATATATCTCTATTTTTATATATGTCTCTATGTCAATCTATCTATGTAACTAACTTTCTTTCTATCTGTCTATCTATATAATTATCTAACTATCTTTCTATCTACCAGTCTATCTGTCAATCTATCTATCAATTTATCTATATATCTATTTATCTATCTGTCTGTCATTCTAAAAATCTATATTTATATCTTTTGGTCTGTTTATTTGTTTAACTATCAAAATATCTATTAGCTAATAAGACTTTCTATCTATTTACTAATCTACCTTTCTTTCTATATTTCTATCATTCTATCTATCTTTCTTTCTATTTATTTATCTATCTATTTATATATTTGTCTATTTCTCTTTCTATTTTGTCTATATATCTATCTTTTGATATGTCTATTGGTTTATCTATCAATATAACCATTTTTCTATTTGTCTATCTATATATCCATCTATTTGTCAATCTGTTTATCTATATATCTATATACCAATATATCTATTTCTATCTTTATATCTATGATCCTATCTATCTATCTATTGATCTATTAAAGTATCTATCTATCTATTGATCTATTAAACTATCTAATTGTCTATAAATATTACTATATAAATAAATAAATAAATAAATAAATATATATATATATATATATATATATATATATATATATTTGTCTATCTATGTAAGTGTCTAT
>JAREIK010002267.1:206889-222388 GCA_029783825.1 Sapria himalayana | reverse complement strand
TTGACCGAGCTAATAGAAGATCATTGTTCAGTTGTTCAGAAATGTAAGAGTTGCCACTTCTTATTGTAGAAAAGGGTAGAGGCCACCACAAATAGGTGACCTTTGTGACTTCAATTGGTGGCATTGCCTATGGTCTTTGATCATATAGTCTTGTTATATGTAACATCTATCTATACGAAGAGTGATATTGTGCACAAAAGTGTATTTGGGTTGATGCTTCACTAAGTATGCCATCCTTGAGGGTGATATATGCACCACGGATTCCAAGGTTGTGGCTCTTGCAAAGCCAATCAGACTAGGGTTGAGATATCTATTTAAAAATTTCTTGTCTAGGATGTGCTGATTTCGCTAAAAGATTTAGGCTTCGAAACTGATCAATGAATTAATGACCTCTTGGTTTCTGTTAAGAACTTTTGGAATATTATTTTGGGATTAATACTTAATACCTATCAAGGGATAAGGTTATCCATGCTCACTTAGTTGTATGGTGCTGGATTCAGATTCTTCTCACGATTCACTTCTTCGATATGGGTTGTATAGGGCTCTTTGTTTGGGATAGAGTTGGGTTGTCATTGGATTTGGGGTTAGGCTGTGGCCAGTCCATTAACTATTATTTCTGTGGAATCCTTATGTAGGACCGCCTGAAGGCCAATGGTTGACCTATATCAAATGGTACTATATTGTTGCTCGGAGCTAAGATCATTCTTTTCTAGATTTCTTTGATGCTCTGTTCATGGAAAGGTACTGGAAAGCCTCTAGTCTATTGTTTCGTTTTGAAGTGGTGTGACAATTATGCAAGTGGTGTGACGATTATGCTCTGATCTGTATTTGCATAAATATCTTCTAACAGAAGGGTCGCTTAAGTCATTTAAGATCATAGAAAATAGGCATACCCAGATGATCTTATGTTACTAGTCTATAAAGAAATGCTAAGAAGGAAGAATGAGTAGCTACACATGCAAGAATGGGTGTAGAAAAAAAGTAATTTTTCTGACTTACCAGTAATTTGTTGCCCTTTACTCCATTCTTTAATCAGGAATGCCAGCCACAAAGAATAGTCACTTAGAACTATTTGGATCTCATAGGACCTTACTAACAACACACCTAAAGAAGATAGAGAGTTATTTCACTCAGGATTTATTCAAGTGGTAAGGCCGTCTTTTTTCGTTGATCCTGAAGACCGAGGATGTGACCTATAGCATGCCATCAAGTACTTGAAGCAGGCTTCCCTCCATGGAATATTTACATAATGGTGGTGAGTGACGTGACCAATGAATGAACTTCAGATGTGAAAGCATAATTTGTGCTTAAGGTGCCTTAGTGGGAGAAGAAGTTCAGTCTTATCCCTTAACCATGAAAGTGAAACTAAGCCACTATTACTTATATCAAGAAATGTTGTGAGAAAGATTTGATGCGATAGACATTTAATTTGGTGTCGAATTCCTAAATCAAGAAAGGGACACATCTGTATCGACTTTACAATTAATTGTCTGGGACAAGTGACATCTGCTCTTTTGTCCTAGGACAATTAGCCTGATTTTTGATAAAATTACATGATTGAAGCGGAAAAATTGGAAATCTGTTTTATCTAATTGAACTAATAGAACCAGACGAAAATCACTTTGATTGAATGGTTGCTGGTTCATGTACCTTGTTTCTGTAGCATATGTGCAACCCTAAAAGTGCTTCCTTTTGATGCTTGCTTGCAGTAGCTCATCCCTTGCGATAGGTCAGATACGATACAAATGTTGCTTTCATTTCCATGAGTTAATATGAATAGATTCTTTGCCTTAAGCAATAGAAATTCAATCTAATCATGGGTCATAGGTTTTCCCAAAGAAGGCTACTGTGTTACGATACGAAAGCTCGATACAAAGCCAAAAGAAAGAAAGACATTTAAGGCACAATAATGGTATCTATAAACTAAAGCCAGGTCAAGCCAGTGTCTCTTTTTTGTTGTCATTATTGATGGCACGTTTTTGATGGCACTGTAAGAAGAGTAGGTAGGTAGGAACGCAAGCAAGAAAGGAAGATAGAGAGAGAGAAATCGCCTAGTGTTAAAACAAGCATTGGAGTTGTCTTTTCTCTTATTGAAGAACCCGTGATTGAAGTTTTTTTCCTTTTAAATGAATCGTGCTAACGACCCAAGCAACTTCTTTCATGATGTGAAAATGAGTTTTTAGAAGTGATTGCTAGAGGTAAATGCTCTTCTAGTTGGCTAGCCGAGGCTAGGAGTGGGTTCCACAGACTGGATAAGGGTGGGCTTTTCTTTTCCATGCTCATTTTTTCTATGCTTTAAATGAAATATGCTCTAGAATGAATGATAATATATAGTGTGATAGGGAAAATTCTATGATAGTTGTGGGCTCATCTCGAGCAAAATTCATCTAAGAGAAAAATTGGGAAAGAAGCAACTTCTTTCATGATAAGCGAGAAAAGGGTCGATATGCAACTAAGGATTTGGAGTAGAAGTGTCAAATGGGATGTGCCGAGCTGCCTGGCCCATTTTAGCCTTTCGATCGTGCTTCCTTGTCGGGCCAGACACAACACGGTTATTGTATCGTGCCGTGCTTGACCCGGCACGGTTTTGTGGAGGTCAACCCAGCATGGGCCCATTGCACAAATCCATCAGGTTCGGCCTGGTCAGGCCGAACCCCTAATTTAAAAAAATTAAGGTTTCGGCACGCGTCGCCGCGCCACCATGATTTTTCTTCACTTCGGGGTCGGTGAGTTTTCTCCGTCGGGCTCACCTTCTGCTGCTGAGGTGGTTTATTGGCTCTTGTCGAGATATCATGCCAACTGACCACTGTATCATGCTGGGCCATGCACGGCACGAGGCACGGTTGGCTTCGGCACGGCACGACACGATTGGTGCCGTGGGCAAGCACGACAAGGGCGCGTGCACGGGAAATTCCCATGCCATGCCAGCCCAGGCACAGTCGAATCGTGTTGTGCCTCATGCCGGATCGGGCCGGCCCGACCTGTTTGACACCTCTAATTTAGAGGAGATTTGTTGCTTTGTGGTTTTCGTTCCTGGTTGAATCCTTGGCTGTAGCTCAGTAAGAAGATATAGATGCTTAAAAAATGCATCTTGCTAATAGAGTTTAAAATTATAGCTCAGTTGGACTCTAACCATTGATGGTTATTATAACTATCAAGACTATTATTGACTGTATTATCATCATCAATGATAGTGACAATCAAATATTCCACGATCAAATATGACCTACCATAATGCCATGGCCGGTTGTGGCTTAAATATATATAAAATATGTAGAATATGGATATAGTTAGATTAGATTTCAACCACATGTATTATATAAATTCATTATTTTCTTTTCATAAGTCTTGAGGGAATAGGAGAGGGAGGATTGATCCTTGATTTCGTATTCATTTATCAGGTTGTCACTTTTTTTTTCTCTTGATTAATCTTGACATTCTTTCTCTCTACTTGTAATCATCCTACTAATTGGCTGATTTGCCTATGAGACATTATAGCCACCAGCCCACTCGCAAGAGGTTGATAATTGTGCATGATTTATACTTTCTGCTTGTGATAATTTAGCTTACTTATTTTCATTCTTATCTAGTAATAGAAGTAACGCCTAGAGTTTTATCTATTATTTATAGTATGCTCTAATTGAAAGTTTGACTTATTACTTTTTAACATTAAATTTGGATCAAAGTTGACACTTAATGATTCACTATATTTTAATGGCATTTCTTTTTGGATTCCACATACATAAAAAGGTAGGACTTCAATTTCACCTCAAAAAGTGGCTATTGAGCAAATATTCATAAATGAATTTTACAATGAATATGAAATGGGTCCAATCTCTCTTGTTTAGATAAGCAGTTTCCAGAGCTTGATGATAAAGGTGGTACTCTTTGCTTATCACGGAGCAGCAGTGTTAATATACATAAATGAAAATCATAGAACATATATTCAATTAGTTATTTCATGCAAGGTTTTGTTGCTAAAAGGGTAGCTTTCTCAAGTGATTCATAGGATATAAGTTAGTGATCTTTGAATGAAAGTCCTTGATCTTGATTGGAGCCCCAACACCAAGTGGTTTCCTATTTTTGTGTTAAATTCATGAGGTCTTTTTGTATTTCATCCGCTCAATCCAACAAACATTAGGAACATGATGCTTTTTCTTGTGAATAAATTTTTTTTGGTGGAGGGTCACTGAAGGACTTTCTTATTACTTGGAAAATGTTGCCTTCATTTGAAAGATATGTCATTCTTGTATTCTAAAAAAGGACTTCCTTCCTTTAGTTCGCTCAAGAATCATCTTGTTAGTCTATTAAGTGTATGACTATCAATCTTTAGGGCTAATTTTACTCGTTGAAGAGCTTTTTTTTTTCCTTTTTAGTTAGGCAAACGGTCCACCAATGGGATGAGACTAGTATATTTGTTCATTTATCAAGGAGTACTAGTCCTATAGAAGTATCCACATAAAAGTTTCTAAAAGTTAAAAGTATGTTGTAATTATATAAATATAGAATGTGCATAATCAACATTAGGTTCTGCTTCACTAAACTTAGTTGACCTAATTGCATCAAGCAATCCCCTATGGCCAACTCACCTCACTTCGAGTTCTTTGTCTTCTCTATGATTGGTGTTGGGAATCAGCTACTATAGGCTAGATAGCTCTTGTTTAATTCTTCATTCCATTTGGATATATAATTGTATCCTTGGTCAAATGATAAATTAATTCATTTTCAATATTTTTGTTTTGTTGTGGTCATAGAAAAGCATCTTTGCCTGTTATCCAGGGACCAGGTAGGAAGGAGAGAATAAGCTCATGAACAAAAAATAATTAGCAATTCAATAATATTATGGATCGGTGAGTTAACCAACTACTAGCCATGGCCTAGATGAAAGTGTTTCATTTGGAAGTGATTCATTCACTTTTATAGTATGAAGAACGTGATGAGGGTAAATGGATGGTCACTTGATTCCAAAAATGGAAGTGATTCACTCACTAGGCACAAGATGTTTTACTTGTGAATAATATTTTTTTTTTTTTGTGGAGGGTCACTAGAGGTCTTTTTTATTACTTGGAAAATACTACATTTGCTTGAAAGACATCTTTTTTGTGTTCTAGAAAAAGGACTTCTTTCCTTCAATCTACTCAAGAGCTATCTTCTTGATAATCTCTTAAGTGCATGACTATCTATCTTTAGGGCCAACTTCACTCGTTGAACAGCTTTTTTTTTTTCTTTTTGGTTAGGCAAGGTCAACCAATGAGATGAGACTAGTCTATTTGTTTATCTATTAGGGAGTACTAGTTCTATAGAAGTGTATATATATATATATATATATATATATATATATATATAGGTTTCTAAAATATAAAAGTATGTTGTAATTATATAAATATAGAACGTGCATATTCAATACCAACTTCTGCTTCACTAAACGTAGTTGACATAACTGCATCAAGCAATTCTATATAATCAACTCACCTCACTTCAAGTCATTTCTCTTCTCCATGTTTGGTGTTGGGAATCAACCACTATAGGCTAGATAACCATTGTTTAATTCATCATTCTATTTGGATATAGAACTGTATCCTTAGTCAAATGACAATTTGATTCATTGCCAATGTTTTTGTTTGGTTGTGGTCATAGAAAAGCATTTTTGCCTATTGTTCGGGTAGGAAGGAGAGAGAATAAGCCCATGAATAAAAATAATTAGCAATTCAACCATATTATGGGCCGGAGATAGAGCTAAACAACTGTTGACTATGGCCTAGATACTCTTGTCACATTGGGTATGATTTTGTCATGGTGGACTCTAAAAAAAGGGATTCCAATTCCAATTTATTAATTTGGAAGTGGTTCACTTGCTTTTTTATTATAAAGAACATGAAAAGAATAAACTTCAAGCTTTTTAGTCTAGTCAGAATTGATATTCTCCAAAAATACTTCAAATCTCCTAATAAATGTATCTTCTTAATCATAGTAGAGCAACATCATTCATTCTAAGTTAAAAGGATGTCTTCTTTAAGTATATAACTTAAGCTTTACACAAATTGAAACTAAAGGCCTAAAAGTATAGTATATGACTTATTTTTTTTTTTTGATATATTGGTTTGTTGTATCTATCAACTCTAGGGATCATGCTCCTTTAAGTAGTAACAATTCAAGAAGAATGAAGAGAGAGATGAGGTTCAAAAAAATACATTCACATGGAAATGAGGACTAGTAGGCCTATTCTTCAACAATAGGAAAGATCGAAATATTCTTTCTAGATTCGATAATAGTCACTCACATTGACTCAATTTAGTCACTTCTTTCATTTGAATGGCTTGGTGGTACAACTTTTTGGATTAGCTGTGTTTATGTTAGTGGAAAAGTTAATTTGGTGTTGGGTTGCTGCTCAATAAGAGCCAAGTGATATATCTTAATAGCAATTTGAGGTCTACTGTCCAAAGCAAAGGTGAGTTAATGAATACTTAGAGTTGGATTTGTAAAATAAGGAGTCATCATTATATATAATATGATAATAGTATTAATTTCTTGGTGAAACAGGATTCTCATTGATTTTTCTTTTGTTCTCAGTACGCGAGTCACATGGATTTTTTGATGTCATAATGAACAGTATTTATGTATCCCATGAATCAATTTATTTAAAGAAACGTCATAGGTGTGATTGTTTCTCTGCTCTAAGATTGTTTTGCTTGAATCTTGATATTCATGACAAGCATTTAAAAGAATAATATACCTGTATTAGATGTGATATCTATATGATCTGACCTTGCTTGCCTAATCTTGATGATGGGTACACAGAGGTATCTTTGATAAGCTGACTTTTACTCATTTCCAGCATCTTGCTATTGATGTTTTTGAATGTGATGGATGGTTGTGGGGCTACTTCTCGCTTTGCATAATTGCTAATTAATTCACTCCAAAAGTTCATCTTAGAATATTGCTCCTAAGCTATGCACCTAGCTCTCCCTCACTTCCGGAAAGAAGGCTTTAGCAGGAGGCAAAACTTGTGTTGTTGGGTGTTTTTGTTAATGGATCAGGAGGTGAGAGGACTAAGCGGCTGTTGACGGAAGTGAACCATGTCAAGATTTTGAATTGTTTTCAAGAATATGAGATGTAGAAATAGGACATTCGTCCATTGACTCCTTGTGTAATCTATTGATAAACTTACACTTGTTGAGATCATTTTGAGCATGATTTGTCAGATATCGACCTAGATGTAAAAATGAAAAAATTGTGGAATGAAAAAGTAGCCTACGTGAATTGATTGACCGAAAGATGCTATAACGATAGTGATTCAGCTTGAGTTGGGTGGTCTCACCTTGCATGTAGCTCTTTTAGAGACCCAAGTGGCAATCTATGAGCATTAACAAAGGATCTCGATTCAATTCCTTTTTTGTCCATGAAGAAAATCTCTCTTTTTTTTTTTGTTTATCTAGATTTTGAAATGAAGGATTTAAATACGAACCCACAAAGGGAACTCCCTATTATCTATGATAATATTTTCTAAAAGTAGGTGTAGGTGTCATCATTAATTAGAGATGATCATGTTTTTTCAATTTTTATTTTTATTTCCACAACCACATACGGGACTTATTGGGCACTAAAAGCCTAATTGTCTATAGTTTCATGAAAAAGATTCGATCTTATACTTCCAGATAGGTCGTTTTTCATTTAGGGAAAGAGCTAGGCGAATTGGATTTCATTCTGTTGTTTCTCCTCCATACCACGATGCTACAATTATGCTGTTACACGAGGAAAATCAGTATGTGCATAAGGAGCTTTGTTTGAATCTGCTCCGCTTCTTCGACAGTGATTTTATGAGAGCCTCTGCACCTCCTGCTAAAATCACACATGAATTTTAGCAGCCCATTTTATATTGCTTTTCTGTTGTTGATTTCACATTGTAAGAAAATGAATTTTTAGTTCTTCCATCAGTATGATATATGTTGCAGTAAGTGAACTCCTGCCCTGATTTTCAGTCGTGCTGGCATGACACGGTGGCACGGCTGTGTTGCAGAAAATTGGGCCTGAGCTGGCATATCCTATTTGTCACCTTTATGCACAATTACTGTTCAGTCTCTGCATAATACAACATGACACTCATTGCAGTCTGTGCTGTGCTCGTCACACCATTGCACAGTAACTACTGCATTGACCACGTATGCCACAACCACCACACAATGTCATTGTACACATTCACAGTGCCACTGCCCGCAACTACTACATGTCATAGTAACTGCACAATGCCACTGCATGCAACCATACAATATCACCATGCAACGTCACTGCAAGCAATCATTGCATGCCACAATGACACATTGCCATTGTGCATGTAACTTTCATCTTTACACAATGTTACTGCAGTCTGCACACATGCGCTATTGTTCTCGCACAATACATAACAACACACACGTCTACCTCACTGCACACTTGTACAGCATTAATGAGATTTATGAATTCTAATTAATGTTTACCAGTTTAATGGTTTAAGTATTTAGAGGTTTTGTCATTTAGAAGTTTAGTGATTTATGTTTTTAGGTATTTAGTGGTTTATAGGTTTTATTTAAATAATGAAATAACAAAAAAAAATATTTTTGATATTTTTTCACATTTTCAAAGGTTATAAACTTTGAAAATATAATAATTTTAAATTTTTATAAAAATATGAATACAATATTTAGTAATAATAATCATTATAATTATATATAATATAAACTAAATATAAACAATTTTATTGATAGATATGATATCAATTATCAAAAAATAAATTAATATGCTATTATTAATATGATAAATATTCTAAAAATAATCAAAAAATAAATTAATAATCTATTATTAATAAATTGATATCAATTAAAATATAATATAAAAACCTAAAATGATTCAAAAGAAATCAAAATATATAACTATATAATAATTTGTTATTTTTAAATTTTTTTTTCTTTTTAAAAGTTTATCCATATTTTTTTGATGAAAATTAATTTATTTAAATTATATTTGTCTAACTCATAATTTATTTCTTAATTAATATTTATATAAAAATAAACAAATAAATAATTAAAATGAATATTTAAAATTATAATGAAAAAAATAATATTGAGATTTATTCTTTATTATTTTGGGTATGCCAATCTAATTTAAATTAGATCTGTCTCACTAATAATTTATTTTGTAATTAATATTTCTATAAAAATAAACTGATAAAAAATTAAAATAAAAATTTAAAATTATACTGAATAAAATTAAAATGAGATTTATGAATTATTATTAATGTATACCAGTTTAATATTTTAAGTATTAAAAGGATCTTTTGTTTATGACTTTAGCGATTTATGTTTTTAGGCATTTAGTGGTTTATAGGTTTTATTTAAACAAAGTAATAACAAAAAAATTAATTTTAATATTTCTTCACATATTCAAAGGTTATACACTTTGAAAATATAATAATTTTAATTTTTTTTTAAAATGGGAATACAATATTTTGTAATAAGAATCATTATAATTATATATAATATAAACTAAATATAAATAATTTTATTGATAATTATGATATCAATTATCAAAAAGTAAAATTAATATGCTATTATTAATATGATAGATATAAATTAAAATATAATTGCAAAACCTAAAAATATTCAAACTCCAAATAAAATTTATTACTAAATAATAATTTTTTTTAGTTTTTGCTTCTTTTTATATGCTTATATATTTTTTGATGAAAGATAAATTATTTAAATTATATTTGTATCACTCATAATTTATTTAGTAATTAGTATTTTAATAAATTATTTAAATTATATTTAAGGTTTATGAGTTTAAAGAGTTAAGTATTTAGGGGCTTTTGTGTTTAGGAGTTTAGAGGTTTAAGTGTTTAGGCATTTAGTGGTCTATAATTTTTATTTAAATAATGATACAACATAAAATTATTTTTATTATTTTTTTAATTTTTGAAGGTTATAACGTTTTAAAATATAATAATTTTAATTTTTTTTTTCAAATGTAAATATAATATTTAGTTATAATAATCTTAATAATTATAAGTCATTTAAATTCAATATAAATAATTAGATTTCTAGATATTATAATAATGATAACAAAAAATATAATTAACAATGATTAATAAGATAGATATTATTTAAAATATATTTGCTAAATCTTAATTTATTAAAAAATAAAGCAAAATATATTACTTAATAATATTTTTTTTAATGTTTTGCTTTTTTTATAACTTTATATTTTTGTTATTATAAATAAATTATTTAAATTAATTTGTCTTTCTCATAATTTATTTTGTAATTTATAATTCTATAATAATAAACTAATAAATAATTAAAATAATTATTTAAAATTATAATGAATACAAATAAAAATGAGATTTATTATTTATTATTCAGGATATATCGGTTTAATGGTTTAAGTATTTAGGTGTTTTTGGGATTAGGAGTTTAGTGATTTAAGTGTTTATACCTTTAGTGATTTATAGTTATTATCTAAAGAATTAAAAAACAAAAAATTTAATTTTTTGAATTTTTTAAATTTTTGTTCGTTGTAACCTTTGAAAATATAATAATTTTAAATTTTTTAAATGTGAATATAATATTTAGTTATAATAATCTTAATAATTATATATAATGTAAACTAAATATAAATAATTTTATTAATAGATATTATAATAATGATCAATAAATAAATTAAAAAACTATTATTAATAATAATGATATAAAGTAAAATATAATTGTAAGATCTAAAATGATTCAAAATCAAAATAAGATATATTACTAAATAATAATTTCTTATTTTAAAAATTTTGCCTTATTTTATAAGCATGTTTTTTTTTTGATGAAAAATAAATTATTTAAATTATATCTGTCTCACTAATAATTTATTTTGTAATTAATATTTCTATAAAAATAAATTGATAAATAATTAAAATGAATATTTAGAATTATAATGAATACAAATAAAAAAAGATTTATGATTTATTATTTAGGGTATACCTATTTAATGGTTTAAGTTTATTGTGGTTTTGGGGTTAAAGAGTTTATTACTTTATATTTTGGGACATTTAGGTGCTTTTTGGTTTTATTTTATCAATGAAATAACAAAAAATTTATTTTTATGAATTTTCGTGATTTTCAAAGGTTATTACCTTTGAAAATGTAATAATTTTAAATTTTTCTAAAATATGAACGCAACACATTTTTATAATAATCTTTATAATTATATTTGATGTAAATTTTATAAAAAATCTTTATAATAATCTTTATATTAATCTTTAATATAAAAAATTTTATTAATATATATTATTATAATTATCGAAAAATAAATTAATAAACTAATATTAATAAGATAGATATTAATTAAAATATATTTGCACAACTCAAAATAATTCAAAATCAAAGTAAATTATATTACTAAATAAAATTTTAAATTTTTGAAATTTTGTTTATTTTTATAACCTTATATTTTTTTCATAAAAAATAATCTATTTAAATTATATATCTTACTCATTATTTATTTGTAATTAATATTTCTATAAAAATAAACTAAAAAATAATTAAAATGAATATTGAAAATTATAATGAATACAAATAAAAATTAAATTTATTATATATTATTTAGGTTATATAGGTTTAATGGTTTAAGTATTTAGGAAATTTTGTTGTTAAAGAGTCTAGATATTTAAATGATTATACATTTAGTGGGTTATAAATTTTATTTTAATAATAAAATAATAATAAAATTATTTTTGTGATTTTTTATCATTTTTGAAGTTTATAACCTTTGAAAATATTATAATTTTTAAATTTTTTTCAAATGTAAATATAATATTTAGTTATAATAATCTTAATATTTATAAGACATTTAAATTCAATATAAGTAATATTATTGATAGATATTATAATAATGATTAAAAAATAAATTAATAAACTATTATTAAATAGATTGATAGCAATAAAAATATAAATGCAAAACCTATAATGATTCAAAGTCAAAGTAAAATATATTACTAAATGATAATTTTTGTTTTTAAATTTTTACTTTTTTTTATAAGCTTGTATTTATTTTTTGATTAAAAATAAATTATTAAAATTATATTTGCCTCACTCTTTATTTATTTTGCAATTAATATTTCTATAAAAAATAATCTAATAAATAATTAAAATCAATATTTAAAATTATACTGAATACAAATTAAAATGAGATTTATGATTTATTATATATTGTATACAGGTTTAATGGATTGTTAATTTAGGGGTTTTGTAGTTTAGGAGTTTAGCAATTTATGTTTTTAGGCATTTAGTGGTTTATAGTTTTTATTTATATAATAAAAATAATTTTTTTTTTTGATTTTATCTGATTTTCAAAGGTTATAACCTTTAAAAATAAAATAATTTTTAAAATTTTTTGAAATGTGAATACCATGTATAATTATATTAATCTTACTAATTATATATCATATAAATTCAATATAAATAATTTTAATGATAGATGGTATAATAATGATGAAAAATTAAATTAATAAATTATTATTAATAATATAAATGTTAATTAAAATATATTTACATAACATAATATGATTCAAAATCAAATCAAAAAATATTACTAAATAATAATACTTAATTTTCAAATATTTTTTTCTTTTTATAAGCTTATATTTTTTATTGATTAAAAATAATTTATTTAAATAATATATATCTCACACAAATTTTTTTTTGTAATTAATTTTTCAAAAAGATTAAACCATAAATAATTAAAATGAATATTTAAAATTATAATAAATAGAAATAAAAATGAGATTTATTATTTATTAAGTAGTATATTGCTGTTAAAACGTTTATGTGTTTTGGGGTTTTGGAGTCCATGAGCTTACTGATTTAAGTAAGTAAGCATTTAATGATCTATAGGTTTTATTTTAAAAATGAAATAACAAAAAATTTATTTTTATTATATTTTCTCATTTTTTAAGCTTATAACCTTTGAAAATATAATAATTTTTAAATTTCTTTTCAAAAGTGAATACAATATATATTTATAATAATCATAATAATTATATATCATATAAATTCAATATTAACAATTTTATTGATATATATTCTAATAATTATCAAAAAATAAATTAAAAATCTATTAAGAATAAGATTGATATTACTTAAAATATAATATCAAAACCTAAAATGATTCAAAAGAAAAGCAAAATATATCACTAAATAATAATTATTTATTTTTAAATTTTTATGATTTTTATAAGCTTATCTATTTTTTGATTAAAAATATTTTTAATAAATTATATTTTTAAGTCATAATTTATTTTATAATTAATATATATATAAAAATATAAAACTAAACAATCAAAATTAATTTTTTAAATTATAATGAAAACAAATAAAAATGAGATTTATTAATTATTATTTAGGGTATACCAGTTTAAAGAATTATCTTTATAGGGGTATCGAGATTTTGTAGTTTAGTGATATAAGTGATTAGACATTTAGTGGTGTATAGGTTTTATTTAAACAATGAATTAACAAAAAAATTATTTTTTTTTATTTTTCGCCATTTTCAAATGTTATAATCTTTGAAAATATAATAATTTTAAAATTTTTTCCAAATGGAATATTGTATTTATTTATAATAATATTTATATTTATATATAATATAAATTCAATATAAACATTTTTATGGAAAAATATTCTAATAATGATTAAAAAATAAATTAATTAAATATAATTAATAAGATAGATATCAATTAAAATATAATTAAAAAACCTAAAATGATTCAGAAGCAAATCAAAAATATATTACTATATATAAATTTTTGTTTTGAAATTTGTTTTTAAAAATTTATCTATATTTTTTTTGATGAAAAATAATTTATATAAATTATATTTGTTTAACTTATAATTTATTTTGTAATTAATATTTATATAAAAATATCCAAATAAATAATTAAAATAAATATTTAAAATTATAATGAAAAAAAATGAGTTTTATTATTTATTATTTAGGGTATACCGGTTTAATTTAAATTAGATCTATCTAACTAATAATTTATTTTGTAATTAATATTTCTATAAAAATAAACTGATAAATAATTAAAATACAAATTTAAAATTAAACTGAAAAAAAAAATAAAAATGAAATTTCTGATTTATTATTAATGTATACTAGTTTAATTGTCTAAGTATTTAGAGGTTTTGTCATTTAGAAGTATAGTGATTTATGTTTTTAGGCATTTAGTGGTTTATAAGTTTTATTTAAAGAATAAAATAACAAAAAAAATTTTTAATTTTTTCTAATTTTCATAGGTCATAACATTTGAAAATATAATAATATTTAACATTTTTTGAAATGTGAATATAATATTTAGTAATAATAATATTATTAATTATATATCATATAAATTCTATATAAACAATTTTTACTGCTAGATATTATAATAATGATCAAAAATTAAATTTATAAACTATTAATAATAATATAGATATTAATTAAAAAATATTTACAAAACTTAAATTGATTCAAAATTAAAGTAATATATATGACTTAATAATAATTTTTAATTTTTAAATTTTTAAATTTTTACTTATTTTATAAGCATAAATACTTTTATTGATTAAAAATAAATTTTTTAAATTATATTTCGCACACTTATAATTTATTTTGTAATAAATATTTTTATAGAAATTAACTAATAAATAATTAAAATAAATATTTAGAATTATAATAAATAGAAATAAAAATTAGATTTATTAATTATTAAGTAGTATATAGCAGTTTAATGGTTTATTTATTTAGGCATTATGAGGTTTAAAAGTTTACTAATTTAACTGTGTATGCATTTAGAGGTTATAGGGTTTATTTAAAAAATAAATAAACAAAAAATTTATTTTTATTATTTTTTGATATTTTCAAAGGTTATAACCTTTGAAAATATAATAATTTTTAAATTTTTTTCAAAAGTTAATTCAATATTTAGTTATAATAATCAATATATTTATATTTCATATAAATTCAATATAAATAATTTTATTGATATATATTCTAATAATGATCTATTATTAAATTAATAATCTATTATTAATAAGATATATATCAATTAAAATATAATTACAAAACCTAAAATGATTCAGAAGGAAAGCAAAATATATTACTATATAATAAATTTTTATTTTGAAATTTTTTTTTCTTTTTATAAGTTTATTTATATTTTTTGATGAAAAATAATTTATATAAATTATATTTGTCTAACTCATAATTTATATTGTAATTAATATTTAATAAAAATAAATGAATAAATAATTAAAATGAATATTTTAAATAATATTTGAAAAAAAATATTGAGATTTATTATTTATTATTTATTATTTATTATTTATTATTTATTATTTATTATTTAGGGTATACCAGTTTAAAAGGATTATCTATTTAGTGTTTTCGAAATTTAGGAGTTATTGATTTAAGTGTTTCGGCATTTAGTCGTTTATAGGATTTATTT